>JASPKP010008235.1:0-2500 GCA_030674155.1 Stramonita haemastoma | reverse complement strand
CAATCCCCTGAACATACTGACCCTTCTGAACATTACAATACTGTTTTAAGCCAACTGCTCGATGAGCATGCACCTGCCACTGATGTTATTCTGCCTGATAGGCCCTGTGCCCCATGGTATACCCATGACATACTGGTTGCAAAGCACAAACGCCGACAACTTGAGCGAAAATGGCGAAAAACAAAAACAGAAATCAACAAACAGCTCTTCCACAAACAAATAAACAAAGTCAAAACCTTAATCCACTCAGCGAAGACAAACTATTACTCTGCTCAAGTTCTTGATGCCACGTCCATGAAATCTCTTTTTTCCCTCACCTCAACTCTCCTCGGATCTGCAAAGGCTAGCCCTCTGCCTACTGTCCACAGCCACTCTGAACTTCCTGATATATTCTCCTCATTTTTCTCTGACAAAGTCCGCAACATCCGCTCCAAACTGGATCAGACTTCTTTCCAACCTGCGCCTCCTGATCCCCAATTCACTGGCACTCCTCTCCTTGTCTTTCACCCAACAAGCGAGAAAGAAATCAAGAACATTCTGAAAGAAATGACAATAAAATCATGCGACCTCGATCCTGTACCTGCTTCTCTTTTCATTCAGTGCATTCCACATTTTATACCTACCATCACAAAAATAGTAAACTCATCTCTTCTTTCTGGAAATTTTCCATCAGCTCTCAAAACTGCGATAGTCACACCTCTACTCAAAAAGCACGACCTCGATCCTAACATCCTGAAGAACTATAGACCTGTTTCTAATCTGCCTTTTATCTCTAAAGTCCTTGAAAAAGTTGTTCTGAAACAACTCAACAGCCATCTTCTTTCCAATAATCTCTTTCCCCCTTTTCAGTCTGCCTATCGCGTCAACCACAGCACTGAAACCACCCTGGTTCATACTCTAAACATGCTTCTCCATGCTTCCGACTCAGGGAAAATCTCCCTTCTTACTCTCCTCGACTTATCTGCTGCCTTTGACACTATAGACCATTCAATTCTTCTCTCCCGTCTCAAAACATGTTTGGCATTAAAGGCACAGCCCTCTCCTGGTTCACCTCATACCTAGCAGACCGAGTCCATACTGTTGCAGTAAACAAGATTCAATCAGCACCTGCCATACTGGAATGCGGTGTCCCTCAGGGATCAGTTCTGGGCCCTCTTCTTTTTACCCTCTATACTGCTCCATTGTCACATATAATAGACCGTCATCATATCAATTATCACTTTTATGCCGATGACTCGCAGATTCAAAGCAGTGACACACCTGAAAATCTTCCTTCTCTTTTGACAAATATGACCAACTGCCTTCAAGATATCCAACACTGGATGATACAAAACAAATTACAACTAAATGCAGATAAAACCGAAGCCATGCTCGTAGGCACCAAACACAAACTCTCCTCCGTTCCAACAACTTCAATAGAATTCGGCAATACGTCAGTTCCGCTATCCACTTCTGTGAAGTATCTAGGAGTCGTTGTCGACAACACTCTCTCCATGCAAAAATTCATTACCCAAACCTGTCAGTCATGCTACTATCAACTACGGCGTATTAGCGCAATTCGTAAGTACCTGTCCACTGATGCAACATCCAAACTTGTCACTTCTCTTATTCTCTCACGTCTGGACTATTGCAATTCTCTTTTGGCTGGTCTGCCAGCATCATCCATCCACTCCCTTCAACGTATACAAAACTCTGCAGCTCGCCTGGTCCTCAGAAAGAAAAAATCCGAGCACATTACCCCTCTCTTGCAATCTCTCCATTGGCTGCCCGTACCACAGAGAGTAAACTACAAGATCAATACCCTCTGTTACAAATGTCTCCACAATACTGCACCCTCCTACCTCTGTGAATGTCTTCACTTGTACACACCTTCTCGCTCCCTCCGCTCCTCGGCAGATACTTTGTCCTTAAGAATACCCAGATTCAACCTATCTACCGTTGGCCGCCGCTCTTTCTCTGTTTCTGGTCCATCGATCTGGAACGACCTTCCTCTCTCCCTCCGGCAAAAGCCTACTTATGACACTTTTAAATCCAACCTCAAGACACACTTATTTCAAACCTAAGTTTTTCTCCTTCCGCTTCCATCTCTTACCTGTCCCTGCCTTCAACATCCACCTGCCAAAGTGCTTAACGTTTGTAGGTGTGTGTGCGCGCGGGCGTGCTGCGTGCATGCGTGCGTGCGTGTTGTGTGTGTGTATATTTGAATTTGTTAAAACTGTAAATAGTTGTTGATTGTGTGTTGTTTAGGTCGAATGAATGCGCTTTGATTTGTTTTTACAAGAGATAGCGCTATACAAATTCCATGTATCATTATTATTATTATCAAATATTTTAAGAAAAAGTTGCAAAGAATTGTTATTTATCAACGACAGCTTTCTCATAATAAGAAACAATACATTTTTTGCTCTACTACAGAGGTCTTTACAGGCAGCAACAAAACTCAAACGAGTAGAAAAAATAATACCCAGATATCTATAAGCATTCACAACAGTCATTTCAA
>JASPKP010008234.1:0-10000 GCA_030674155.1 Stramonita haemastoma | reverse complement strand
CCTTCAGGGATGATTTAAGTGTTTTTGACTTGACTTTGACTTGACAGTGTTCCAGTGTCCCCCTGGGAGTGGGAAACAAAAAACACAAACTTCACCGCTACAGCATTTCAGTGTCCTCCTAGAGGGAGTGGGAAACAAACACAAAAAAACTTCACTGCTACAGTGTTCCAGTGTCCTACAAGGAGAAACAAAAAACACCAAAAAAACTTCACTGCCACTGTGTTCCAGTGTCCTACAAGGAGAAACAAAAAACACCAAAAAAACTTCACTGCCACTGCGTTCCAGTGTCCTCCTACAGGGAAACAAAAACCAAAAATATTCACTGCTACGGCGTTCCAGTGTCCTCTTACAGGAAGGAAAAAACAAACACAAAAGCAAATTCATTATCATTCTTCTCTCAACAGAATGCTTTGCTTTTAGGGTTTTTTTTGTTTGTTTCTTGGGCTATAGAGCGCTGAGGTTTCATCTATGGTGGGGCTTTGCGTAGGCATCCTGTTTTTTGTTCACCAAGAAGGTAGCCGCATTCTGACTTCAGGGAGAGAGAATGGTTTGCTTTTTGGGGTTCTGTCTCGTTTCTTATATAGAGTGCCCAGATTCGCCCCATGGTGGGATTTTGAGGATTCGTCTGTATTTGCCTGCCATGTAGGTAGTGGCATTCTGACTTGAGAATGGTTTGTTAGAGCACTGAGGTTCACCCATGGAGGGATTCTGCGTATGGGATTTTTTTTCCCGGCCACTTTTAACATTGCTATTCTGACTTCAGAGATAGTGTCTAAACACAACACTGATATTCATGCAGTTTTTGTTTTGTTTTTTAAATTTTGTGATCCGTTCCTACCAGCATGCCATGGCCTTCTCTTCCAAAGAGCAGAACAGGTTTTAACCTGTGCACAAGATGTCCTGCACAAGTTCACACAAGGGACCTCGGTTTATAGTCTCACCCAAAAGTCTTTCAAGGGAGTGGCAGGTGAACGTCTTAACCATCCTGCCACCTTCCTTCTTAACTAACAGCTTTTATAACTCCCATACAAATCCTATAGATGGAAGAACAAACAAAACATACTCAGCATACATCAAACACAAACCAGTTGTAGTTTACTCACCATGAGCAGATGACCTGGCACTACTCTTTGGAACTTTCCTGGCACTCCCAGACAATCCAGAGTTTTGACTGCACACAAGACAACGCGTACAGCAATGAACACACAGCAGGAGACAACTGATTATAAAGCAGTATCATTCAGAGAGCAAAATATATCAAGAAAAATTATCCCAGTGAATAAACAAGCATACCATTTACAATACCAGACAATATTGAACACTCCCCTTCCCGTCTGATCCAGTGAAGTCAAAATGAAACTATGATTATGTGAGAAACAGGAAACAGCACACATACTTATGCACTGATTGTACTATGTACATCTACACATGCATGCACACACACAGGCAAGCACAAACAAATACAACCCCACAAACATGTATGCACACACACACACACACACACACACACACACACACACACACACACACACACACACACACACACCAGATAATTCTGATATCTAATTCATTTAATATCACTAACAGTGACAAGACGTTAACTCAAAAGAACGAACAAATGAACAAACAGGTAATTGTACAGGCTTTCATGTTGGACAGCCAATATTTCCCCTGCCAACCTACCTTTTCTCCTGCAGCTGGTTGATGGCAGCTTTGGCCTTGGCTGCAGCCAGCGAGATCATCTCCAGGTTGTCCTGAGAATGAGAATACAAGAAATTGTCATCAGAATACAACAAGTTGTCTTCAAGATACAGCATCGTTTGCATTACTTATTCTTCTTTGTCGTCAAACGCTTAGACGGCAACTGTTGTTGCCTGTCGTATGTATAAAAATGCATTCCTGCAACAGCACTGAAACCATACATATTGGTGACTGCCTTTCCAATGGACTATTCCAGTGGCGTGGAGAGGGAGGGTCTCCTGCATGGGTAACAGCTTGCCCTCCATACTTACTTACCCAGGCTTTGCACTCTAGAGCCTAGAGCACAACTCCACAATCTTCCGAGACTGACGGACGCCTACCACTAGTTTTATATATATATATATATATTATATATATATACATATATACATATATATATATATATATATATGTATATATGTAATTTTGCCTAAAGGAAGTATCAGAATCAAAAGATATGCAAAAGGTTTGGAAGAAGATCAAAAAAATGAAAAATGGATTTCACTTACCAGCTTATCCAATAAAATTAGAAAACAATAGTTTCCCAAGCACAGCAGAAAAGGCAGAAGCCTTTAATACAATGTTTTCTGAAAGTAGTTTGACTTCAGAATTGTCTCCTGATGTTAGACATAAAAGACAAGAAGAAGCTGAACTAGTAAATATGGCAGAACCTCCACTAGATAATCTGCATTATCTAAACTCTGAAATTCAATACAATGAATTTGTTGAAGTCCTTGAATCTTTTAGAAGTAACAGGTCAGCAGTTGGTATTGATTGCTTGTCTTATCAAATGTTAATTAATTTGCCCGAGAGTTGGAAAAAAGTACTATTTTCATTTCTCCAAAAATGTTGGATAAATGGCACTCTTCCTAATGTCTGGAAGCAGTCGATTGTAGTCCCAGTTCTTAAAAGCGGCAAATCTCAATCAGCATTAAGCAGCTACAGACCAATTGCCCTCACTTCTCATGTTGGAAAAGTACTTGAAAAAATAGTTCAAAAACGTCTATGGCATTATTGTGAAAAAAACAATATAATTCCTATAAACCAGGCTGGTTTTCGAAGAGGGAGATGTACAACTGATCACCTAGTAAAGTTAACTCATGATATTAAAAAGCAATTTTCCAAACGAAAGAGTACACTAGCTACTTTTTTTGATGTTAGGAAAGCATACGACAGGGTTTGGCATACGAGGTTATTATACAAATTGAAAAATATCGGCGTTAGAGGCATAATGTTTCAATACTTAAAGGATTTTCTGTCTGAAAGATCAATCTGTACCAAAGTGAATGGTGTATATTCAGACTTTAAATCTGTTGATATGGGAATACCCCAGGGAGCAATTTTGGCACCATTATTATTCTCTATTTTAATTCATGATCTTCCTCAGGCATTGTCAAAAAATACGACTATTGTTCAGTATGCAGATGACATTGCCATGTGGATCAACACTTCTCTTAAAAAGAATACGAAAAGTAGAGTGATAAAATATGTTCAAAAGATTTATCAGGTTGAACTGAATAAACTTAGTAATTACATGAAAGAGAATGGATTGGAGTTATCTGGAGAAAAAACTTGTCTAGTTCTTTTTAACAATGGGAAAACCCCCCAAACACTACCGTTATTAACACTTGATGGGGTCACACTTCAATACAAACAAGACGCCAGATTCTTGGGAGTTCATTTAACTAGCAAGTTAAACTGGAAAATGCATATTGAAAATTTGATTTTAAAAGCCAGGAAACGATTAAACTTCTTAAAGATTGTGAGTGCTCAGCCGTGGAGTCAGGATACTAAAACACTCATGCATCTTGCTGTTTCATTAATTCGATCTAAACTCATTTCTGGTCAAGAAGTGTATTTTTCTGCTCCAAATTATCTCTTAAAAAAGTTGCAAAGTGTGGATAGCAAAGCAATTAAAATAGCTCTAGGAGTGCCGATTCATGCCAGTACATTAAAAACTTATACAGAAGCTCATTTACTTCCACTTTCTGAGCAAAGAATGTTATCTGTCTCTAAATATGTCATTCGAAGTCTTGCTATTTCAAATTCTGTTCGCGATGAAATATTTATTAATCAAAAGGATTATCCAAAAAGAGCTAGGAATATCTCTTTTTTGCAGCCAATAAGAAATTATACTGAAGACCTTTTGAAGGAAAATAATATCGATATATCAAACGTACCAGTTTTACCAGTAGTTCCCCAGATTCCACCATGGGAACATAAATATGCAAATTTTGATATTGACTACACAGAAACAAAAAAGGACACTAATCAAAACCTACTCAAAACTGAGGTTCAAAATCATATAAATTGTCAGTATTTAAACCACTTGAAAGTATACACGGACGGATCTGTCTTAGAATCGGGCATGTGCGGGGCTGCATTCGTTATACCCGACTTAAAAGTAAAAAGACCTTTTTGTATTGGAAAAGGTTTTACAATATTCACTTCTGAATTGTTCGCAATTCTTATGGCGCTAAATTATATTTCAAATATTTCTCTTGCGATTTACAATGTCCTTTTTTGTGTTGATTCAAAATCAGTTTTACTGGCTTTAAAACATTGGGACTCTAAACTGAGAAATGATGTTATTTTTGAAATCAAGTTCCTTGTGCATTCTCTTGCTTCTAAAGGTATTGGGATAACATTTTGCTGGGTGCCATCACATTGCGGTCTTTACTGGAATGAATTGGCAGATTCTCTGGCAAAACGCGGTGCTTCAGAATGTACAAGTGACATAATGATTAATAGTATAGGTCTGCGTTTATCTTCATTTGAAATTATTTCAATTCTTGCAAACTCTGTACATTCAAAGTTTTTTAGATTTCCCTTAAATCGTTTGTGTTGCCCACGAAATATAGAAATTATAATTCATAAATTACGTCTAAATGCTTGGAAAACTAAATATTCAAAAGATGTTTTATGTACTTGTTCTGCTATTTTATCAGTCCACCATATACTGTTTGATTGCCCTGTGCTCATTGCCTCGTATAAAAGCAAAGGGATAGATCTAAGGGAAAAATACGGAAATTTCCAATGTGTTCTGTATGATTCCGAGTCGCATGTCCTAATATCAGTTGCAGCAAGTATTTGCCAGTCACCAGTAGGTCAGTTACTATAAATGAAATTGTATAAACTTATCATCATCCATTATTTTCTTTATCCTTTCACTTTTTCCCCTCATCCCCTTTTCAGTGCATTCTTAACGTGAATGTACCATTGTCTAAATCACCTTGTAGTGAACGGACATTAAACCAATGAGAAGAAGAAGAATACATATATATATATATATATACATATACATTTTATATATATATAAGCGCTTTACTTTGTTTGCTTTACAAGATTAAGCGCTACATTAATTCCGCACACTTATATTATTATCATTAATTTGTTATTCTTCTTCGCTGAACACTCAGACAGCAACTATTGTCTGTTATATGAGCAAAAATATGTCACACTGCTGCTGAGTGCCTGACAAGTCAGGCCCAGCACTTCTGACTTCGGCATAAGAGAGAATCGCTATTTTTTAAGTCTCTCTGCAAAAAAAAAGGCAGGAGAATGGACCAAGAAGGCAAAAAAATAGACAAGAAAAAGATGACAGGAAGGAGAGGAACAAGGCAGAAATAAAGAGAGGGATAGAAAAGAGGAAATTTCTAGCACAGAATTTCCAGAATGTGGGGTTGCTATTTATACTGACGGGCCCCCAGCATCCCTACAGGGGGTTATCATTATCATCATCATTTTTTTTTTTTTTTTCATCATCATCATCATACCTGATCTTCCTCTCTCTGTTCCCCAGCATTTCTCAGAGCGGTCTCCTCGTCACCGTCCATGCCAGAGTTCAATCCCAGACTGCCGATGCCCTCCACCCCTGACGTCCCAAACACCAGATCGTCCATGTCGTTCAGGTGCTCCCAGCGAATCACACGCTTGCCTTTCTCCCGCTTTTCACAGATCTTCTTGTGCCTGAGGAGGAAAACGCATACACCTGAGTATGCACATATAAATGTGCCCACAGAAACACTTCCTCCCACTCTCTTTTAGACCGTTGTAACCCTTTTAGTTGCCCCTTCCCCCCCCCCCCCCAAAAGCTATAACTGCCATGTATCTGGGTGCCTGAACATGCTCCACATAGGGAAAAAACCCATGATTTTTTTTTTTGTTCCTTGGCCAGAACTCTAAAGTTCACCAAAGTTAAACTTTTGCATATGTTACCATCTCCAAATTTGATACTGACCTGTATGTCAAATTTAATACCACATGACCTGTATTTCTAATTTAATACTGGCACTGTATCTCAAATTCAATGTTGTATCTCAAATTTGATACTAACACAGTATCTCAAATCTAACACTGTATCTCAAATTTGATACTAACACAGTATCTCAAATCTAACACTGTATCTCAAATTTGATACTAACACAGTATCTCAAATCTAACAAAGTATCTCAAATTCAATACTGACCAGTATCTCAAATTCAACACTGACACTGTATCTCAAACCTAACACTGTATCTCAAATCCAACACTGACACTGTATCTCAAATCCAACACTGACACTGTATCTCAAATTTAATAATAACACTGTTTCTCAAATCTAGTATTGACACTGTATCTCAAATTTTTTTATAATTTATTTTCTTTTTTTTTTTTTTTTTCCTTTTTTTTTCCCGCTTTTTTATGTATCTCAAATCTAACACTGACTCTGTATCTCAAATCTAACACTGTATCTCAAATCTAACACTGTATCTCAAATCTAACACTGATTGGTATCTCAAAAAAAAGAAATGAAAAAAAAAATCTTTTTTTTTAAAATAAAAAATCCACTTACTGGTATCTCAAATTTAAAAAAAAAAAAAAAAGATGTATCTCAAATTTACCACTGACCGGTATCTCAAGTTTCTCATTTTCTCATCGCACTGCCAGCCAGTGACGGGGAATCCTTTGCGGGTCATGGCGGCAGCCACCATTTCCCAGGCTGCCCTCTTCAAGATGTCCTGGCTCTGGAACTTGTCCTGCAGCTCTCGGAAGGTTGCCATCAGGCTCCTCACCGCCTCCGACGTCCACTGAGGCCCTGCCAAACCAACAAGGCAACAAACCATCAATGTTTGTTGGAGCACTGCTACTTTCAGTCATGGAGATTTCTGCCTGTGGAATTCAAGCTGCTCTCAATGTGTGGGGGGGAGGGGGGGGTATAGCTAAGTGGTCAGGGCACTCGCTTTCCCCAAGTCAAGTTAAACAGCGTCGAGCGTGGTTACCAGTTGGATGGGTGACCGTTTGAACGCCTTGACTACAGTACAGTCCCCCCAGTTCACCCAGCTGTAAATGGGTACCTGCCCTCTTTAGGGTCAGGGAAGGTAAAGCAGCAAGGGAGAGGAGATGGGCACAGCCCTCAATATGCTGGCCCCTAGAGAAGCCGAGGTCTCTGATGCCTCGCTCCCCTACAACTGCCTGGGTTATGGGACACCTTTACCTTTTACCTTTACCTCAATGTGGAGAGACAGTTCATCAACACAACCCCCCCCCCCCCCCCCCCCCCCACATCCACGAGACCATGCGTGGTGGTCTGGGTGTTTGTCTTTTTGATGAGATGATACACTGAGGTTCTATGTGCAACATGCATTAAACACATGTACGTAAAAGAGCCAATGGAAACAAGAGAGTTGCCCCTAACAAAATGGGTGATGTTCTTGTGGCCCAAATTTCATGCAGAGAAATCTGCCATGACTTAAAGTGGTATACAATACAATGCAATAGAATACAACACAATACAAAATACAAAAGCATCAACATGGAATTCTTCTTTTCTGCTGTCTGCATGTTTGATTTCTTTCCCTCAGAGAGAGTAGGCTTTTTTTCCCTACAGAACCTCTGAGCTTTAGCTAAGAAACGAAAAAACAAAAAAAATCACAGCTACAGACTTTTCAAAAACACACCATGTACTGATGGACACTTTAGCCAAGTGGTTAAGACCGTTCAAGTTCAATCCAAAGTTGTGGGTTCAAATTTCAGTGGTGTCTGGTGAATTATGGGTGGGGAGTTTTATCATCTCCCAGGTCAACTTCAAGTGCAGACTTGCCGGTGCCTTAATTTCCTTTGTGTACATACACATACAGAAGATCAGATATGCATGTCAAAGATCCTGTAATCCTGAAAATGTTCAATGGGTTATGGAAACACAAACATACCCAGCATACATCCCTGAAGTTGGAATGCGGCTACCTTCATGGTGGGCAAAAGCGGTCACATATGCAAAATCTCACCATTGGTGAACCTTGGAGCCCTAGTCATGGAACAAAAAGACTAAATAAAAATGAAGAAAAAATAAATACCATGCACTAATGACTGAGCACAAACCTGAGAAAGATGACACTCCTATGAGTGACTCCAGATCTTCACCAATAGCTTTGGCAAAGGACACTGAATCTTTGCTGGAAAACAGAAACAAAATCAGAATGCATGAAACAAAATGCATAGATCTATCATAATTTACCTGAACTCATCTCAACTGAAAACCATTTTTTACACACTTTTTTTCTTGAATTAAATGCAAACAAAAAAAAACTGAAATAGCTCAAAAAGAAAAAACAATTTAAAAAAAAAAACCAAAACAATCCACAGTATCACAAACATCATACACAGTTTCGAATTTCTTCTTCATCAAATGTTCAAACAGCAAGTATTGTTGTCTGTCATACAAGCGAAAAGGCATTGTACTGCCGTTAAGTGCCTGAAAAATCAGGCCCAGTGCACACGATGTCGGCTTGGTTTTTAATTTCACTTATTGTTTATTTTACAGTCCCTGAAAAACTTCCATATGCAATGTTCCTTAAATGAACAATTCACTCTGATTTTCATAGAATATTTAGGTCCAATTACATTAGATATCTTTAAATGCCCCCCCCCCCCTCCCCATTCTCTTTTGAAAACATTTCATTGGTGACCATTGGACACACTAAAATTACATGCTGTTCCAAAAATGATTTCAGTTTTAAAAGCCAACATTTTATCAGAACAGTTACAGAAATTTGGTCAAGTCTGTCAGCTGTTTACAAAAACTGCAAACTACAGGGACAGTGTGTGTGTGTGTGTGTGTGTGTGTGTGTGTGTGTGTGTGTGTGTGTGTGTGTGTGTGTGTGTGTGTGTGTGTGTGTTTGCACACGTGTGCTTGCACGCTTATGCATGCATGTATGTGTATCTTTTGTTTGTTCAGTATTTTCGCTACTCGTTTTTTTTTTCCCTAACAAAGTTCCACAACTGTGGTTTTCCTCTGACCTCTCTGGTCTATCAGCTCCCCCTGGATTGAGGGTGATGCGTCTGACGACAGGGGCGGTTAACTGCGTGGTGACGTCAGAGCTGCTTTGGCCTGCTGTGTCCTCCTGAGAACACATCATAAAACAGGATTACTCATCTCAATTTTTCTTCTTCTTGTTGTTACTGTTGTTGTTGTGTGTTCCCCAGCTTAACACCCTGGGGGGTCCACCTGGATATGCGCTCTTTTTTTTTTTTTCCCCATTCCTCGGCTAGAGCTCCTAGGTTCACCAATGGGAGAACTTTTGCAAATGCGACCATTTCCCCTCCCCCCACCTCAATTTAGGTAGCTGTATACCGACTTCTGGGTTTGTGTCTAAACACGACACCTGTGTGCATGCTGGATTTTCCTGTCATTTGTTCCTACAGGCACACAATGGCCCACTCATCCAAAAAAGGGAACACGTTTTTAACATGTGCGCAAGATGTTTTATGTACATTTGCACACTCATAGTCTCATCTGAAGGACTTTGATATTCAGTTTGATTTTTGTTTGGTTTTTATTTTGGTCAAACTGAGAACAAAGGGCAAGGCTGGGAATTGAACCCAGAACCTCAGGGTTCACTAGTTGGCAGCATACATCATAAACGTCCTGCCATCTTTTTTTCTTGCAAGATGGTTTAGATGTTCACCTGCCTAACAAGTGAACCATGATAATCTGATTTTGATTCCCAGCCTTGCTCTTTCTTATACATTACACATGTGAATGAAAGAAACGTAAAAACCAACCAAACGAACAAAACTCCCACCTGTTGCAGTTTACTCTGCTGGATGGCAGCAGCGACGTCAGCGCTCAAATCCCCCACAGGGGTGGGATCTTCCACAGGGATCCCTGCCATCAGATCCTCCATGTCTTCCATGTGTTCCCACCGGATCCCCACATCCTCCCCCTTCTCCCCCTTTGCCTTCCGCTTGTCGTTCAACAGCTTGTATCTGCACCATGCAT
>JASPKP010008233.1:0-7500 GCA_030674155.1 Stramonita haemastoma | reverse complement strand
CTCATGTGCAAGTGTTGTTGTTGTTGTTGTTGTTGTCTTCAATTTAACGTCTGTTCACTCTAAGTGATATTAGACGAGAAAAGTGGAAAGTGTAATGGAAGTTATTGAAGTGAGTGAAAGGAGTGAAAAGAGAAAACGTCATAAGATAGATCTGGTATTTATGGTGGTATTTTTGTACGCTTAAAAAAAAAGTGATAACAATACTCTTAAAAACAGGAGCAAAAATTAAACTCAGCAAAGTATGGACATTTAACAATAATAATGTAACTACAATAAATATTCAAGTGGGCTGTGCAATAAAACATCCAACAATGGCAAAGGCTAACTTTGAATTATCAAAAACATTTTCCAGAGACTGCTCAGAAAATGCGGGCAAAAATGGTTTTTACAATTGGGCACTCAAATATGATAGGAGTGTTTGAAATATGATCTCCACATAGAGTGTTTGAAATATGATCTCTACATGTGCAAGTGTGTGTGTGCGTGTGTGTGTGCACGCGCGCGCACGCGCGTGTGTATGTATGTGTGTCTGTGTGTGGGGGTCTATGTGTGTGGGTCTATGTGTGCGTGTATGCATGTGTGTGTTTGTGGGTGGGGTGTGTGTGTGTATGTGCGTGCGTGCGTGCGCAAGCGCTCCTGCCCAAACGTTCCACTCAATTCATCTATTACCTCTGTATGACATGCTGTCAAAAAAAACCAAACACCAACTAAAAAGCCGGGAGAGGGAGAGATGATAATAAAGCAATCATAAAAAAGAAAAAACGCAGCAAAAATGAATGTGCACAAGCATATGTGACCTAATTTCCCCGTTCAGCACATTAAAAAAAAAAGAGAAACAAAAAAGAACAGAAATAAGAAAAATAATCTAAACCAAAAAAAAACAGAAAAAAGAAGAAAGAAAAAAAACCCACCACCAATCATAAGTTTACTAGTTGTTCTGTCATGGTTATGCTTGTATTTCCTGTCACACTTTTCTGGAATAAATTCTGTTGAAACAACAACAACAACAACAACAACAACAACAAAAACAACAACAACAAAAATAAGACAGCGAAACAACAACAAAAAAACCAACAAAAAAACAAAACAATACCAACACCAAAAACACAGTAGCTGCATTAGCACACACACCACACATATAGGTCAGACACAGTAATGGCCGGAAACGTTTTCTACCGACCCACACACAACCTCGCCCTACTATTCCTTCTGCCCCACCCCGCCCCTGGTTTTGTTTTGTTTTTTGTGCTGTTCCATGCGTTTGTTTGACACATATATTACAGGCCTGCAGCACCTTAGAATGCCAGACTTTCTCTTGCTGACAGACAGACAGACAGAAACAGATAGGCAGGCAGGCAGACAGACAGACAGACAGACAGACAGGCAGACAGGCAGAACGAACAGGAAGTCGAAAAAAAAGACACACCCACTTAAAAATACACACACCGTGCCCACAACACCGTGTCACACACACACACACACACACACACACACACACACACAACACACACACTCACACACACACACACACACCCCACCACACACACACACACACACCCACACACAAAACAACACACCACACACACACACACACGACATCACACACACACACACACACACACACGACATCACACACACCACAACACACACACACCCCACACATACACACCACATGAACCACTCACACTCACACACCCCACACACACACACCCACAACACACACACACACACACACACAAAACACAACACACACAGAGGAGACAGAAAAGGAGAGGGAAAATGGACACATGGAGATTACAAGTACTCTTAATCCCACTTTTCCTTCTGTGATCACTGAAGGTGCCACGGCGTGCAGGCCCTATGCGCAATGCACACACCCATTTTAGGTGTGCATGTGCCCACACACATATACGTAGGTACACACGTGTGGGATGCAAACAGACAGACACAAACAGACATGGACAGACGACGGGAAAGACACACACACACGCACGCACACGCACGCACACACACACATGCCACACACAAACACACCACACAAAAAAAAAAACATACACACACAAACATACACACACAAACTAACACACATACACACACGTGCCATCATACACACAGAGGGAAACATCTTGGCCACACGTTAAAATTTTCTGTCTTTCTATTTCGGAAGATAGGTCATTAAATTTTGCTGGTGAGAAAGGGTGGGAACATTTACAAAATAGCATGCACACGGGGACTGGATGTAAAAAAAAAATACATGAGTGCTTATTCCATATCCTCGAAATAAAAAATTAAAAGAAAAGACACGCACGCCTGCACACACGAAACGTGCGCACACAATACACACATACATGCTGCGCGCACTTGGCACCACTCGCGCAGTACGTACACGCACGCACGCGCGCACACACACACACACAAAACCACACACACCACACACACACACACACAAAACACCACACACACACACACACAGGGGCGTGAATGTTCCCAGATAGAATGAAGCTATCAGAAGTGTAGACCAAAAACCACGTGTTTCAACTAAACCTCTTCCTTTGAGCTTCCTTCCTCTGCCTCTCTCTCCTCTCTCTTTCCCCCTATATACGAAATTCCTTCTCATTTCTTCCAATTTGTATCGGGGGCACCTCCCCACCTTTAGTGTGTGGGGTGTGTGGTGTGTGTGTGTGTGTTGTGTGTGTGTGTGTGTGTGTGTGTGTGTGTGTGTGTGTGTGTGGTGTGTGTGTTGTGGTGGTGGTGTTGGTGGTGGGGGGGTGTGTCTGTGTGTGTGTATGTGTGCATGCGTGCGTGGTGTGGTGGTGTGTGTGTGTGTGGTGTGTTGTGTGTGTGTGTACCCACTCGAGGTTTGGGAGCAGCTGCTAGCGTGCGTGTAATGTGGTGTCGTCGTTAAATCGTTTTTTTTAAAAGTAATTGGATTATTGTCACCACCCACCACCCCCCCTCCGAAAAAAAACAACACCAAAAACTGTCAAAAACATAACGGGAAAAATTATTTTTTAAACTGTTTAACACATTGTTTTATATCAGCACACACAAAACAAAAGATAGGTGGTGATGGAGAAGAGAGGAGATGGGGCGCCGCCCCTCAACATGCTGGCCCTGGAGAAGCGAGGTCTCTGATGCCTCGCTCCCTACAACCCCGTAGGTATGGGACACCCTTTACCTTACCTTTTATGAAAGCACAAGCCCTAACCACCGGCCATCCCGCCTCCCTTCATTGAAAGAAACTGAACACAAACACCATCGATTACCATCAGAATGGAGTGCGGCTTTTCCGCTCACTTGCATAACAATTTCAATCATTTCGCTTCCATGAAAAAATTAATCAGTATAAACGGCGCAGAGAGCTTGTAAGCCATCAAAATTGAAATTGTCATCGCGTGAATTCAACCTAAAAAAGTGCCAAAAAGGATCATTGGACGGACGGATGTTTTGAAAGGGGGGGTTTTTCTAGTGTGACACTGGTTGTAAAGATTTGCTTCAAAATATTGAAGTGGGTTGAAAATGGGCAGAAACCACTCCAGCTACGAGTGTTTATTCATTAGATGATGTAGGTATGTACGTACCCACAAGGTTAAGAAGGAGGGGAATTTTGTATACATGTATCATTTTTTCTGCTCTCTGTCTGTCCCCTCTGTCTGTCTCTGTCTCTTTGTCTGTCTGTCTGTCTGTTGTCTGTCTGCCTGCCTGTCGTCTGTCTGTCTGTCTGTCTGTCTGTCTGTCTGTCTGTCTGTCTGTCTGTCCCGTCTGTCTGTCTCTCTCTCTCTCTCTCTCTCTCTCTCTTCTCTCTCTCTCTCTCCCCTCTCTCTCTCTCTCTCTCTTCTCTCTCTTCTCTTTCTCTGTGTGTAACAAGGTATAATTATCAACACCTATCTGTAACCTTAGGAATAAAGATTGCAAAAAAATGATTAAATCTTCTCCCTGTGTGTGTATGTGTGTGAGTGTGTGTGCATGCGCGCGCCGCGCACGTGCACATGTGCGTGTCCATGTGGGTCTGTCTGTCTGTCTCCCTTCCTCCCCTGTGGTTGTTGTGTGTTATATGCGTTTATGCGAGGTATGTTGCGTGTATCCTAATGCATGCATGTGGTATGCACGCTGCGCACGTGTTCTCTCTTCCCCTGTTAGTGCCCTGACATGCTAAAATACCTGCCGGGCCTGCCGTCTGTCTGTCTGTCTGTTGTCTGTCTGTCTGTCTGTCGTCAGTCTGTCTTCTGGTGTTCTGGTGCTTTCTCTACCTGCCTGCCTACCTGTCTCCTGCAGTCTATCGATTCCACACCCCCGAAAAAACGAAAACAAAAACAAAAAAAAGGATGAAAATCCCAAACAAGGAAGCAGTGAGCGATCCAGCCGTCGATTCATTGATATGAGGAGAGGGAGGAAGGGGGGGGGGGGGGTAAAGGGGAGAGAGAGAGAGGGAAGGAGACAGACAGACAGACAGACAGACAACAGACAGACAGACAGAGATAGAGAGAGAGAGAAAGGAGAGAGGGGGGGAGAGAGATAGAGAGAGAGAAAGGAGAGGGGGGAGGAGGAGGGAGAGGAGGGGGGGGGGAGGGATAGAGAAAGGACAGAAGGGGAGAGAAAGACAAAGACAGCGACACACAGACAAAAAGACGACGGACGAAAGTAAAGACAGGACGGGATACAGAGATAGAATCAGTCAAGAGGCATAGAGAGAAGGAGGAAGGAGACAGACAAAAAGCAGACAGACATACTGACGGACAGGAGAGAGAGAACTCGAACTCGAACTCGAACTCGAAATTTTATTCACAAAAGGCCATTGGCCCATACATGAAGGGGGGTTGCCAAGCTGCTGAGTATTTGGTGGGGAAAAAAAACAAAACAAAAACAACAACAAACCCAATAACAACAACAAAAAATTACTCAGATACACAAATATAACCTACGACAACAAAAATCTCTTATTCTGAAAGCTTTCACAAATATAAAGTTGGCTACGCAAAAAACCTCAGGCTGACTTGACGAATGAGTTAACAGGTCGAAACGAATTAGGCTGCCTACTTATTTTAAGGGATTATTCTGTAACTCCTCTAATACGGACAGATAACACAAAATGTACTTATCCTCAGGTGCTTGTCACATAAGGGGGACATAGTAAACCTGGGGTCATCAACTCACGTTCTCTATATCTGAACTTATGAACTTTTTAAATTGATACACCAAGTCAAAAACTTTGACATAATTCTTTTCAGATGAATGCCCAAACATCAAGCTTTAGATAAGGTTTGACATCACGTGTACTTATAAATTTCTATACATTTGATATCTTTCACGGGTTTGTATGTGATCACTCCTTGTGCCATCGGCAGTCAATCAATCGTTGCCGAAAATGTTTATAAATTCTCTAAATTTCTACACCTTGATTGAACCAAACAAAACCAAAACCAGTTCACATAAACAGGTATGTATTTGTGTAGCCCAGTTATTTTTCCCTTTGGTCTAGATCAAAAAGCATCTTATAAGATCTAAAAGGTAGTCTGTTCTCATCCATTGCAAAATCTTAATCCAGTATCTTTAACAATCTTACAGCAGCATTAACAGAGAGAGGGTATCTGTTAGTTTCACTATACAAAAAGATCATTTGGTGACGTCTATCTAGCCTAAAAAGCTTTAAAGCAAGAGGTGCACTGATTACAATGTGTTCAGCTGCATCAACCCCAAATTTCTGCACATATAATACAGTGGGTTGTATTTGCGCATCAAATTTCTTTAAAGAGCAAGTCAAAAGAATTATTATTAAATTCGTAACCTTTCAAAAACCAATAACAAGCTTCGTTTACCTCGACTTGCCAGATCTTTACATGCAGCTGTGAAACTAAGCTTTTTGAAAAAAAAAAATACCTAAGTATTTTTTATACATTAACACAGGCATGACTTTTCCATTTTTACAACCATTTTTATGGGCAGCTAAATAACCACCTTTTCTGAATAAAACAATATTAATCTTATTCAGATTAAACCTTTAGATCAAGCGCTGATGCAGCATGCTCAAGCTATTCAACTGCTTTTGTAAGCCGACAACTGTTTCAGATAGCGTTAACATATCAGCAAGTGAAGAAAAAAACAATTCTGTGAAATCTTGGGGGAAAGTGGCACCATGTTTACCATTATTGATGACTTCTCTGGCTAATCATCAATGAAAACAGAAAACAATAACGGGCTACATACATCGCCCTGTTTAACGCCAGTGGTACAGTAAATTTACAGGAGAGAGAGAGAAGAGAGGGAGGAGAGGGAGAGAGAGAGAGAGAGGGGAGAGAGGGGAGGAGAGAGAGAGAGAGAGAGAGACAGACAGACAGAAAGACAGACAGACAGACAGAAGACGACAGACAGACAGACAGACAGACGACAGACAGACGACAGACAGACCACTGTCTGTAAATCCAGCATAACTCAGCAAGGGTCCGGGGCCTAGTGCTAAAATTTTTCTCCTTCCTTGACAAGTCTAAGTGCGGTCAGTTGTAGCTATAATTAGTACCGGCTGGAAGGATGGATAGCAGTGACAGTAGTGAAAGTGGAAGGAATGACAGCTGTGAGACAGACAGAAGACAGACAGACGACAGCAGACAGACAGTGAGGCAGGCAGACAGCACAGATTTGAGACAGAGTGACGGAGAAAGATCAAAGGCCACCGTTGAAATCAGAAATTTAGATTAGAGACTGAGAGCAGACAGACGAACAGGCAACAGACAGAGAGATGGACACACGACAGGTGGGGGGGAAATGACAGAGGATAGACTGAAAAGACAGAGAGAAAGGGGGGAGGGAGGGAGGGCAGTCTAAACTTTTTGTACAAAAAAATTTTAAAGAAATAAAAGATAATCGAACTGGTCAGATGTACTTTTCTCTGTTTCGGTCCATCGATGTGGAACGACCTTCCTCTCTCCCTCGGCAAAAGCCTACTTATGACCTTTTAAATCCAACCTCAAACACCTTATTTCAAACCTAAGTTTTTCTCCTTCCGCTTCCATCTCTTACCTGTCCCCGCCCCTTTAACATCCACCTGCCAAAGTGCATAAGTTTGTAGGGGTTTGGTGCGTGCGCGTGCGTGCGTGCGTGGGGTGTTGTGGGGTGTGTGGTGTGTGTGTGTGCGTGTGTGTTTTGGGGTGTGTGTGTGTGTTGGGGTGTTGTGTGTGTGGGTGTGTGTGTGTGTTGTGTGTGTGTGTGTTGTGTGTGTGTGTGTGTGTGTTGTTTGTGTGTGTGCTTCGAATTTGTCAAAAAATGAAATAGTTGTGATTGTGCGTCGTGTAGGTTGAATGCAAGCGCTTTGATTTGTTTTTGCAAGATTAGCGCTATACAAATTCCATGTATTATTATTATTATTATAGATGTAAGAAACAAAAAGAAGTACGCGACGACGAAAAAAAAAAAAACACAGCAAAAAAGAAACAAAGCCGTGTAGTCTCGGTATTCACCATTAGAAATAGACACAGGGAGAGACAGAGGAAAAAAGAGACAGACAGG
>JASPKP010000823.1:35000-36365 GCA_030674155.1 Stramonita haemastoma | reverse complement strand
TGCTAGACATTTCTATTTCACTGACTATTGATTTTGGCATTGAGGTTTTATTGTTTTCAGTCAAAATGCTATTTATCAGTTATTTCAATGGTCCATGTTTCCTTCTCCGTCAATTTTATGGTCAGTACTTTGTCAGTTAAGTCATCATTCTCAGTTTTGTCAAGTAAGTCCTCCTCCTCTTCAATCTCAGCTTCATCAACCATACCATCGTCGGTGACTTCCAGATTGTCATCAGTCTTTCGTCTGTTTTATACCTGCAAAGTCACTGTCAATGTATCCGACATCATTCAGTGGACAACAATTTTCAATCTCATCTCTGTCCCAGTCACTGTTGTCATGTTCAACTTCCAAAATTCTTCTTTTATTTTGCTGGAGACTGCAGGTGTTTTGGCAGAAGTCATTCTTTGACTAGATGACACTGGTTTTGTTCTGAAGAGTCTGTGTTTTGCGTTTTCCTTTCACAAAAACCATTCTCTGTGCTCTGGATGTCTTCCCTGACTGACCGCCCCACTAATAGGACTGTGGTCCTGGGACAAGCGGCACAGCCCTGCCACTTCTGTCCTGATGAGCAGTCTTCTGTTTTGTTCTTCTTCACTGACCTGCCTGGTGACATTGCGGTAGCAGTTGGTAAGGCTGTCCTCTGGCTCTTCCTGGACATCCTGATGAGCCCCATGCTGACGAGAGGTCCCACACTTCTCTGCCCGGATCTGGCGTACACTCGTGACTGGTATTGTCACGCTGCTGGTCTTCTTTCACGCTGCAGAGGATTGTAGTTTTGCGGACCCCTCTGCCTTCCCGTCGGTGCCTGCCTGGATGCACAGGATGGACACTTTCCTGTGGTATGTGTCCCTCCCTCTGTCTTGAATTGGAGGCCAGTTTCTCTTCATGTTGGTAAGGAAGTTGATGACTCAGTATTGATCTTTTTTGCCAGTGACTGGATTGTTGCTTGTCTTTCACGTGTAGTTTGCCGTGATGAAAATAACGATTTTCCCTTGGCCTCGGTGAAAGTCTATAGTTTCCCTCTGATGTGAAGTGAGTTCAGAGGAAACCTTGATTCCGCTTCTCCGAGACTGTCCCGGAGGTTCCCTGTCCCCCATCACCGCCACTTGTCAGACCATCGACAGAAATGCACGATGATGGGTCGCGGTTCGTCCTTCCAAGAACGTGGCTTTCCAACTCGGTAAGCTCTTGCAAAGGTCCTTATGGTGCCAGTCCAAGTAGGTGCGTGGTCATTCAAAATGTCAATGATATACTGAGTAATTGTGTGCTCAGTTTCACCATCATGTTCTTTGATGTTGATGAACTTGACATTGTTTTGCTTAAGCACTTTGCTCCATTGATTCTATTTTCCTCTCTAGCTTTTCC
>JASPKP010000823.1:10000-30000 GCA_030674155.1 Stramonita haemastoma | reverse complement strand
GGGAGAGTGGAGTCAGCACTGATGTTAACTCCAGGAGAAAAATCTCCTCGACCAGATTCGAACCCGGGTCTTCAAATTGCCAGCACAATGTTCTGACCACTAGGCTATCCGTCCCGAGCGAGCGAGCGAGAGAGAGAGAGAGAGAGAGAGAGAGAGAGAGAGAGAGAGAGAGAGAGAGAGAGAGAGAGAGAGAGGAGAGAGAGAGAGAGAGAGAGAGAGAATCTGATTTGAATTGAATGAAATTTTGATTTGAATCAATGTTTTTTTTCTCCAGAAGTTGATGGATTAAGCATAACAAATTTTAAAATAATTTATTAAATTTTCGTCTAGCCTCCTATAGCAATAAAAAATTACAATGCAAATTGGTAACAACGAAAAATAAATCAAGAAACATCAATCTGTACTGTTGATCATTTTCTTTTCTTTTTGTTCCTCAGCTCGAGTTTTGAGATTCACCAATGGCGAGATTTTACCTAACTGAAGAATTGCCAAGAAGCTCGAAAAAGAATTGCGAGGAATAATTGCGAAGGATGCTTAGAAGAAAAATTGCGAAGAAGAAGAATTGTGAAGAAGAATTGCGAAGAAAAAGAATTTCGAAGAAAAAGAAGAAGAATTGCGAAGAAGAAGAAGAAGTAGAAAAAGAATTGCGAAGAAAAAGAATTTCGAAGAAAAAGAAGAAGAATTGCGAAGAAGAAGAAGAAGTAGAAAAAGAATTGCGAAGAAAAAGAATTTCGAAGAAAAAGAAGAAGAATTGCGAAGAAGAAGAAGAAGAAGAAGAAGGAGAGGAAGAATCAGGAGGAGGAGGAGGAAGAAGAGAAAAAGAGGAATATCAATTAGAAGAGAAGTGCGAAGAAGAATTGCGAAGAAGAATTGCGAAGAAGAATTGCGAAGAAGAATTGCGAAGAATTGCGAAGAAGAAGAAGAATTGCGAAGAATTGCGAAGAAGAAGAAGAAGAAGAAGAAGAAGAAGAAGAAGAAGAAGAAGAAGAAGAATTGCGAAGAAGAAGAAGAAGAATTGCGAAGAAGAAGAAGAATTGCGAAGATTTGCGAAGAATTGCGAAGAAGAAGAAGAAGAAGAAGATGAATTGCGAAGAAGAATTGCGAAGAAGAATTGCGATGAAGAAGAAGAAGAATTGCGAAGAAGAATTGCGAAGAAGAAGAAGAAGAAGAAGAATTGCGAAGAAGAAGAATTGCGAAGAAGAAGAATTGCGAAGAAGAAGAATTGCGAAGAAGAAGAAGAAGAAGAAGAAGAAGAAGAAGAAGAAGAATAAGAAGAATTGCGAAGAAGAAGAATTGCGAAGAATTGCGAAGAATTGCGAAGAAGAAGAAGAAGAAGAAGAAGAAGAAGAAGAAGAAGAAGAAGAAGAATTGCGAAGAAGAAGAAGAAGAAGAAGAAGAAGAAGAAGAAGAAGAAGAAGAAGAATAGGAATTGCGAAGAAGAGGAAGAATCGTGAGGAATTGCTAAGAATTGCGAAGAAGAAGAAGATGAGGAGGAAGAAGAAGAAGAACTGCGAAGAAGAATTGCGAAGAAGAAGAAGAAGAAAAAGAAGAAGAATGTCGAAGAAGAATGTCGAAGAAGAATTGCGAAGAATTGTGAAGAATTGCAAAGAAGAAGAATTGCGAAGAAGAATTGCGAAGAATTGCGAAGAATTGCGAAGAATTGCGAAGAAGAAGAAAAATTGCGAAGAATTGGGAAGAAGAAGAAGAAGAAAAAGAAGAAGGTCTTACATAATGATAACTCGTCTGACGACTGAATAGCTGAGGTAGGTATGCACGCACGCATGAAAACAGGCCTGAAGAGCTTTGTGATGAAACGAAGACACAGCTAGCTATTGATTAAGGAAGCAGCATTTTTCCTCTCCGACGGTCAGTCCTATTTTCTGAGGATTATTCGGACGCAAATGGCCTTATTTACTTCCCTAACTGCCTACGTCTTCCTCTATCGACCCTTTTATTGTCTCTGTCTTATGAAATGCTATTGCCAAGAGAGGTCACCTGGTAGCTCAGTGGATAAAGTTATAGAACTGACGCCACGGATCGGGGGGTTTGAACCTTGGCGATATTTAGTGTATATATACATTTTTTTTTTTATGATCGCCTAGGTCACACTTGTGCAAAGCTGACAGTGCTTCACTTCTTTGTGTTTGTACACGACTAACAAAAGACCACGGATGCAAAGTGATATGTTCGTTATTCATTTCAGCACTCAGTGCGTTCCATACGCGCTACCCCCAAGAAAACAACAACAACAACAACAAAAAACAATCACCACCAAAAACCCCAATCATGCACCGGTGTTTTGGGTCACACAGCTGGTCCAGCGTCTGATGCGTGGACTGGATGGAAAATGGGATGGATGTAGGCTAGGCTAGCATTGGAATGTTCAGACAGCGGGACACCTCCTGGGCTGAGGAACAAGGGAGGAGGAAAGGTGTTCCAAGAAGAAACATCGCTTTCAAGTATTGCACGCTATAATGTGTTATTGAGATAGAGAGAAGGTGTCAGTTTGGCCTGTTTTGAAATCATACACACACACACACACACACAAAGGGCACGCGCGCGCATGCATGCACGCACGCACACACACACACACACACACACACCACACACACACACACACACACACACACACACACACAACACGGCTAAGGCAACAGGCTTTACCTGGGAGTAGTAGTAGTAAGCATCCGTCAGTCTCGGAAGACTATGGAGTTGCACTCCAGGCTCTAGAGCGCAAAGCCTTTTATTCTTTTAATTAAAAAAAAATTCTTTTATTCTTTTATATAGAGGATAATGGAATAAGCGCTCTTCGGCTTTTAAAAAAATGTACATTCAGTCCCCGTGTGTATGCAATTTTGTAAATATCATCTGTTCCCTCCGGCACACGATGGCCTACTCTTACGAAAAGCGGAATAGGATTTAACGTGTGCGCAAGATGTTCCGCGTGCGTTCGCACACGATGCCTCGGTTTAAAGTCTGATCCAAAGGACTTTTGGGGAGAGTGGAGTCAGCACTGATGTTAATTCCAGGAGAAAAATCTCCTCGACCGGAATCGAACCTGGATCGTCAAATTGCCAGCGCAATGTTCTGACAACTAGGTTATCCCGTCCCTCTGGGTAAGTATGGAGGGCAAGCTGTTATCCATGCAACAGAACCCCCCTCTACACGTCGCTGGAATGGTCCACTGGAAAGGTAATCGCCAATACGAATTGTTTCAGTTCCGTTGTAGGCGCCAACAGAACGTTGCCATATAGGCTTACAGCCCCAAACCGCCCTTGGGACTCCAACTCTCCGATTTTTCCTCAGGGATGTCTAAACACGACATCTGTGGGCATGCTGGTTTTATTTTTACTTTGTTATCATCCGCTCCTAACGGGACACAATGGCCTGCTATTCCAAAAGTCGGAACGGGTTTTTAACGTGTGCGAACAGTGTTCTGCGTGCGTTCGCATGCGAGGCCTCGGTTTATAGTCTCATGCGAATGACTTAGGAAGATCATGTAAAATTGAACAGAAATCTGAGGCAGAACTATCTCATGATACTGTGTAAGAAATCTGATGCAGAACAAGTTGATAGTCTCGTGTGAGAAATCATTGCACCTTATCTGTGGAAACTGTGAAGCTCTTTGTGATCAAGGCTGACATAAAGAAGAAACATTCCTTTTATTTTCCTGCCTGAGTTTGTGAGTCTTGTCATAAAGTGCAACCTGAAACAGATCAAAGAAAAGTGTAAAGGGTTCTAACAAAAAAAGAGGAACGTCTGGTGAGACTATTTTCCAAAATAGCGGTGTCGGTTTCTCCTCTCATTCAAACAGCATGCCTTCCGGACTCTGACCCCAGGTTTTCGCCCATAAACCGTGGAACTTAAACATAACGTTGCTTGGAAACTGACAAGCGTCATAAATACATTGCGATCAGAAGTCTGTTTCGGAATCTCAAGTTGAAAACAAGTTAGAGTTACGATTAACAGTACACACACACACACACACACACACACACACACACACACACACACACACACACGCACACCACACACACACACACACACACACACACACACACATATATATATATATATATATATATATATATATATATATATATATATATATATATATATATATATATATATATATATATATATATATATATATATATATATATATATATATATCTTCTGAGATGAAGGCCCATACATCTAGGATTAATAGTTGTGTGGTTTTTCACCTTTTGGAGCGTGTTCTGTGGTGATGATTTCAGTCTTTTGTCTCTGAGGCAGGGATTAGAAGATACTTTCGATGTGTATTAGTAAAACCTTTCTGATGTAAGGCCACGTAAGTCTGTCTGGCTTAATCTCAGACGATGGGGATTTCTGTCATTAATCGGGATCAGTTATACAGTTAAAACGGTAAGTAGGGTGTCTATAGGTGTTGCGGCGGTTATGAAGAAAGAAGTATGAAGTGTGTGTGTGTGTGTGTGTGTGTGTGTGTGTGTGTGTGTGTGTGTGTGTGTGTGTGTGTGTGTGTGTGTGTGTGTGTGTGTGTGTGTGTGTGTGTTAATCTGTCACACAGAAACTCTAAAGCACTAAGTATCTAACTGTAGAAGATATTTCTCTTTGACAAATATTGTTTTTGAACTCCTATAACTGTCATACTTGTCTCTATCCCTGGTTGTACTTTATTATTCCTGGCTAAACATAGCAGAGACTGTTTGTTTAAATATGCATAAGAAAGCCTTAACGTCTCCAACTCTTTGTTGAATCCATACCAATGCTGACTCCTGTATCATATAGGGTTTGAGAGAGAGGAGAGAGAGAGAGAGAGAGAGAGAGAGAGAGAGAGAGAGAGAGAGAGAGAGAGAGAGGAGAGAGAGAGAGAGAGAGAGAGAGAGAGAGAGAGAGAGAGAGACTCAAGACTCAAGACTCAAGAATTTAATTGTATATGCCATACAACCCGTTACAATTCCATGGGTAATCAGGTGTGAATGGATGTGACATTGTGGTATACACATTTTGAATGAAACATTATCAGTGACACCAAGAAAACATACTGAATTTCAAAATGATATCAGCAGCGTTTGTTGGCATGACACCTAACAAGATCTTGGACCCACTTGCTGTCTTGCATTTAACTTTAAAATGATGTTAGCAGAAAATACATGCTACATGACACCATACATACGTCCAACATACAGATAATACATATTATACGTTTATAGAATACATTTTTTGTCATAAGTCACTTAGAACATTGCAATGAAAATATAGTTTTGATTCTACAGCATTGTGACAAATGAACGCTGATGATCATGCTATCTCAAATAAGAAAAAAACAACAGAATTCAAACAAAATATCGCCAATATTTTTGTTAGGTACCAAGTTAAAGTACATTTCCATAATGCATCATAACACAATGGGCATGCGTTTTGAATCAATAGGTTCTTAGAGTACATATAGGTGAGGCTGAACAGAGAGAAGGTGAAGATGGAGAGAGAGAGAGAGAGAGAGAGAGAGAGAGAGAGAGAGAGAGAGAGAGAGAGAGAGAGAGAGAGAGAGAGAGAGAGAGAGAGAGAGAGAGAGAGATTGTATGAATGCTAGATGTTTTAGTACATCTTGAGGGCGGACTCTATACCGCTGTTTCCTCCAAACAAAAGATGATACCGTGTCATAAATCTTTTAAAGATTAGCTTTATCTTTTTTTATGGTAGACAGGGATACTAAATTCACAGCCAACATTCAAAGGAGCTCGGCGAGGGAGTTTCACGGGAGAATTTATTTATTTCTTATTTTATATCGAGGATAATAGAATAAGCATCCATATGCTTTTTTAAGATCCAGTCCCCGTGTGTATGCAGTTTTGTAAATGTCATCTGTTCCCACCGGCACACGATGGCCTACTCTTACGAAAAGCGGAACAGGATTTAACGTGTGCGCAAGATGTTCTGCGTGCGTTCGCACACGGGGCCTCAGTTTATAGTCTCATCCGAAAGACTTTTTTGGGGGAGTGGAGTCAGCACTGATGCCAACTCCAAAGGAAAAATCCCCTCGACCGGGAATCGAACCTGGGTCTTCAAATAGCGAGCGCAATGTTCTGACCACTAGGCTATATCCTGCTGCAGAAGGTTGCTGGAGCGATGTTGTGGGGGTCACTACCCTAACTGGGCGTGTGTGGTAGTCTTGCTCCGCGACTAAGCTATTAGTGTCCTCAGTAGGGGCTTTAGTAGGTGGTGTTCTGCGTGTGTTAGCTCAGAACAGGCACCACTGAACACCAGCATAGTGACACAGCAGCAGTGCAGGGCCCGGCCCTCTGGTTGGTGGCCCTGCGGCGACCTGATTGATAAGCTCCCTGTGGACTTCTGACCCTGAGGTTGCCGCATGACAAGCCTGGGTATGGTTGGGAAGGAAAGATTAAGATAAGAGGCTTTTAAACGACAGGGTTTGAACATCACAGAAGGTGAGACAGCAACATACCCCCCCCCCCCCCCCCACGAGTTCATTTTACTCTTTTGATCATTTCATAATCAAATTACGAAAGAAATGTGAAGGAACTAGCGTGAAAAAAGTCAGTTTGAAGACAGGTAGACAGGCAGGCACAGTCAGGCAGGGAAGGAATTAAGCGAACAGATCTAGCATAGAAAGATCAATAATTATTAAAAAAAAAAAACCCCAAGGATACTTTAAAAAGGTGTAGTGATTAATTCGTTAGGTTCCGGGCTGGAAGGTGTTAGGTTCGAACCCATAATAGTCATAGAGTTAGTTTTTTTGTTCTTGCTGTTTCAAAATAAAATCTACTTTGTCTAACTCCCACGTAGAGCATGTTTTTGCTGTGGACTTATACTGAAGACTGGTGTCACACAACCGAACATATCCACTTACGTGGTTTTGAGAGTGTTCAAATAACCTGACCAATGCTTCAGGCGTCTTCATCTCCTGGCTCTAGCTGATGCAGAGTATTTTCTGACAGGAGGTGTGGAAGCTCGTGAAAGTATTCTCAAAGCTAGTGCACTTCTACATCGTCATCTTTTCATCACCCTCATCACTATTGACTGTCATACAATGCAAGGATACTGTCTGTAATCTGGTGGCCCCTGTTGCTGTGGTTTTATGGAGACCTCAATTTCAGTTTCCATCACACTTCCATGCCTGGGGTAAGTTCGTGTCGAGGCCTTAGTGTCGAAGATTCACAGGGAGTGGTTGATGGGGAGATGTTGCGGTGAATGCTCACCCAGATAGGTATCTCACTCAGTCTGACTCCACCACTTAACTGTTTTCATTGTCATTGGGGGGTTTAGTAAGAATGTTGAGTAGGCCTATGTCTGCACAGAACAGGGGGCACTGAACAGCACCACTGAATTGACCCTATCTATCATCTATTTTTTCATTTCGGAGATAGCGGACTAAGCACTCATGTGCCTTTTTTAACATCTGGTCCCCGTGTGTATGCAGTTTGGTCAATTTTGTCATCCGTTTTCACCCTACAACAGTACAGTGCCCTTCTGGCTGGTGGTTCCAGAGAGACCCATTATTAAAAAGCTGTCCGAGGACTTAAAACCAGTTGAGGATGTGACATGACAGACTTTGATATGACAGGGGCAGAGGCATCATAAAGACCATTGTAGGAAACAGCAGAATGGTAGGCCTAACATCACAGAAGGTAAGGCAGCCAAAAAAACCCCCCAAAACCCAGCAAGCAGGCAAACAGACCAAAATAGAAGCAGAAAACAACCCCTCTTCCCTTTACATAAAAAACTGCAGCAAAGAGAAAAGCAAACAAACACCCCCCCACCCAAAAAAAACAAAAAAACAAAAAACGCACCATGTTTGTCTAGGCACCTCTCTGGTTCCAAACATACAAAATGATTGTTATTCTATCCTTTTAGCTGTACCCGAGCTTTCCCATTCGTTTGCATATTCAAAGAAAGTTCTTTTATAAGCTTTGATCCTATGTGATGGTAGCAGTTACCCGAATCATCACAAAAGAAACTCTTCAAAACAAAAGTGCTGATATCACAAGACACTGACGCCAGTGGGAATGCTGAAAGCATGCCGACAGTTCGTTCTTGGCTAACGAAAATGCAGATTGCTGAGCTTGGTGCCAGACAATTCCGGGTTCTCTGTATTTGTCTTGATGTGACAATTGTAAAGGTATAATTTTTTTGTTGCAAATTCGAAAAACAAAGGAAGGAGTTACAAAAAAAGAAATACGTATGCTTGTGTATGTATATATATTTATATGTATACGTATACATCGTACCCCACGATCGACGTCACCTTCCGAGAACCGGTTTTATGCACGTGAAATGGCAATGCAGTGAACTGTGATGCGCATTACCTGTATGCGAACAGGCCAGGTGAGATGTGGCAGTGATTTCAAAACAACATTTCACCACTGACCGCTGCCGCAACGTATCATCGCTCCTGTTTGGTGCGCAATGTAATGACTGTGCGGCGATACTTCTGGTAGTGTGTGACTTGTTCCTGCCAAGATGAGAAAGGTATAAATATGCAAAGAGCAAGCAACGGAGTGCCAGCCAAACTGTAAGTACAGATATGACTAGCACCATTTCAAGTTTTTTTTCAAGCAAAACGGCGAGCAAGGTAAAGAGAAAGCTGGAATCAACATCATCTAATAGCGACACCTGTACCAGCCCAGACCCTGTTTCAAAGTCAGAATACAAAAAGTCAAGACATACTAGTGACACGGATAAGGAGGAGGACAATATGGCCTTTTGTGATGTCTTAGAAGAAATCAATACAAAACTGACAAACATGGCTACAGAAGACAGTGTAAATAAAATGAAAGAAGAAATTGAAAGAGCACTGACAAAGATAAACAATAGAATGGACAAAATAGAATGTACCCTATTTGACTTGTCTAAAGAAAACGACAGTCTGAAAGAAAAAACGACACAGCTTTGCACAGACAATAAAGAATTGCAAAAAAAAATAGAGGCACAAGAAAAAGAAAATAGTCAACTGAGACTGGCCCTGAACGAGCAGGAACAGCACGGCAGAGCATGGAATGTGAGAGTGTATGGGGTCAAAGAGGGGCAGGGAGGAAAGGGACAGGAGGGACAGGAGTCAGTGGAGGATTGTGTGAAGAAGTGCCGGGACATTTTTGCTAACAAAATAGGAGTACAGGTCTCCGAGAAGGAAATCGAAATCGCCCACCGCACGGGCAAACGGAACAGTGACAGACCCCGCCCGATTATCGTGCGTTTTTTCTCCAGGCAAGTCAGGGCAGCGGTGCTGTCATCCCGAAGAAAACTTAAACAGTCTGGCATCTCGGTGGGGGAAGACCTGACCCAGGCCAATTATAAACTTCTTAACAGGGCCAAACAACATTCGGCGGTTCTGTCCACGTGGTCTTCCAACGGTAAGATCTTAGCAAAACTGAAGACTGGTGAAATTATGAAGATGGACCTGTCCACAAATATAGAGGAGGTCTTCAGAAAGGCCATGGCGGGAGGAAGGACGCAGAGACGCTAGACCGACAAGGCAGACCCAAGGAGACTGGTGATGCAGGGACTACGTACAGAGGGAGAGAGGGAGGGGGAGGGGAGCAAGGACCAGACAGAAAGCAGGGACCCCTGAGAAAGGAGAAGGGAGTGGGGGTGGGGAGGCAAGAAAGACAGAGATAATGGGGAAGGAAAGAAAATACAACAGAGAAGAGAGAGGGAGAGGAAGAAAGAAAACCCAAACCAACCAAACCAGCTGAAGCGACGGAAAAAACTGAAAATGTAAACATAGAGTTATTTTTGTACACATCAGCATTCAGATAACATACATGCGCGCGACGATGGAGGAGGGGGGGGGGGGAACACATCTGTCAACATTAAGTTGTATAATGGTTCATAGATACGGGGGTGGGGTGTGGGGTGGAGGGTCTTATTTACGTGCAACTAAACATAAAAAGGGAAGTGTAATCTTTAACAGTTAAGGTGTTTTTTGTTGTTGTTGTTGTTGTTGTTGTTGTTGTTGTTGTTTCTTTTTTTCCCCAGTTTAGCTTTCATCGGGGGAAGGCCCATTGCGTGTGTGTGTGTGTGTGTGTGTGTGTGTGTGTGTGTGTGGTGTGTGTGTGTGTGTGTGTGTGTGTGTGTGTGTGTGTGTGTGTGCGTGCGTGCGTGCGTGCGTACGAGTATGTCTGCGCGTGTGTGTGTGTGTGTGTGTGTGTGTGTGTGTGTGCGTGTGTGTGTGTGTGTGTGTGTGTGTTGTATGGGTAGATGAGTGTAGATACAAGGGGGGGGGGAGGCATATTTGCATGTAATTAAACATGAAAAGGGAAGTGTAATCTTTATCAGTTAACTTTTTTGTTTTTGTTTGTTTGTTTGTTTTTTGTTATTTTTATTTCGGAGGAAGGCCCATCGCGTGTGTGCGTATGTGTGTGTGTGTGTGTGTGTGTGTGTGTGTGTGTGTGTGTGTGGGGTGTGTGTGTGTGTGTGTGTGTGTGTGTGTGTGTGAGAGTGTGCGTGTGTGTGTGTGTGTGTGTGTGTGTGTGTGTGTGTGTGTGTGTGTGTGTGTGTGTGTGTGTGTGTGTGTGATGTGTGTATGTGTGTGCGTGAGTGTGTGTGTGTGTGTGTGTGTGTGTGTGTGTGTGTGTGTGTGTGTGTGTGTGTGTGTTGGGTGTGTATGTGTGTGGGTAGACGAGTTTGAGGGTTTTTTTTGTTTGTTTGTTTTTTTGTTTTTTTCCCCAGACATTTGTCAATGGGATTTGGCTTTACTAATAGCCACAAATGCTGCGTTGTGCATCATCTTTCTGGAGGATCGCTTCTGTGTTGGCTTTACATTTTGAATAATGTTTTGGACTGTTCAAAAGAATTTGAATGCTGGCATTGTTTGCGTTGAAATAGGAAAGGGTGGAGGTCTACAGAGACCTCTTATACTTTGATGGCAATACTGTTTATACTGTTCAAACAGCTGGTCTTTCCTTCCATGGATTTTTTTTTTTTTTTTTTTTTTTTTTTTTTTTTTTTCACTGGGGCTCAGAGGTTCGGTGGGGGGAGGGGGGGTATGGTTGTGGGTAAGGACGTTTTTTCACCTTCCTGGGTGTGTTTGCAATCCGATTCCAGAGCGGTATCTGGACATGACACCACCGCGCTCACATACCATTTTTTATAGTTCGCGATAGTGGACTGAGAGTCCGGCGCTTTTTTGACGTGTTTTGGGGTGTTGTGTGAGAGCGTAGGATCGCGGTGGGTTGTGGCAACCGGAGGACTTTCCGGGGTTTGGAGTCGGTGTTGATGTGAGACAGGGGTTGGGTGTGTGTGTGTTGGTGCAGGGGGAGGCGGACTCCCATTTGGGGGGGGGGGGGGTAGGAGGTGGCGGGGACCGGGCTCAATGCCCGGTCGTCAATCCGTGAGCTGCCGGGAAAGCCCGTCTTCTTGTTCAATGTCCAAAAAGTGTGATATTGTATTGGATGTTTGGTACATGTACTGCAGGCTGTTCCTGATCTCTTGGGCTATTTGTGTGTGTTTCGTTATTGCACCCCCCGTGGGGATGCCGGGGGTTCTTTCAGTATAAGTAGCATCCCCACCTTCTGGAAATTCTGTGCTAGACATTTCCACTTTTCTATCATTCTCATTGTTTCTGTCTTCCTCCTTATCTTCCTGCAATTTCTCGTGCTTATTTTCTGCCTTCCCAGTGCTCTCTCCTGCCTTTTTTCAAGCAACTCTTACAATTTTCTGCCATCACGATATGACACGCTGCCTTTTTTGTCTGTTTGCTTGATTGTTTGATTTTTGTATTGCTGTTGTCATGGCGACCAGGTAGTAAGTTTAGAAACTGGGATGGGTATAGGATGTCCATTCTGCAGTAATATTTGCCAATGTGTCAGTCATTATGTATATTTTTTGTACTTTAACATGTTTATCCTCGCTTCTTTGTAATCAGGGGAAGATGGGGTGGGCGGAGTGGCTGGCGACCTGGGAACAGCCTGGCTTGTTTGCCGTGGGGAATGGAGTAGTGTGGGTACTGTGTCATTTGGTATTTTGGTTTCTTCAGAGGGATGGTGTTGGATGGTTGAAAGTGTTGGGAAGCGTTGGTTTGAACCTGGGGCTTAAGTTGCTGTTGAGGCGTAATTGCGGTGTCAGCCCTGGTGTGGCTTTTGTGGTGGGTAGGGAGATAAGCTATGTTATGATTATGATTGTTATTGCAGCGATAACCAAATAGCTAAATGGACAGTCATGTGAGTAGAGTTGGAAAATGTGAAGGCCCTTTGTTACTCCTTTATTCATTTCATTTCATTTTATTTTATTTATTCGTAGTATTTCTGGGGGGAGGAGGGGGGTCTATAAGAAAGAATGTGAGAGCGTGTCGATGAATTGAGCTGTTTATTCTTTCTGAATGCATAAGCAGGTACCTGTTTGAATGGAGTGGCACATAACGATCCTGCCAGTTTTGACACAGGGATCTGTTTCATGCACTGACAGTGTGGTCGGGAGGTATGGGGGCTTAGGCTCTTTCACCGAAGTGACAATCCGCTCAAAACTCAGGGACAGGTGACGGGGAGCGGAACGGCCTTTACGTGTGGTGGGATTCAAACCCAAAGGTTTGTGTGTATGTGTGTGTGTGAGTGTATGTGTGTGCGCGCGCGTGCGTGCGTGCGTTGGCGAGTGTGCGCGTGTGCCTGTGTGTGTGTAGGGGGGGGGGGGGGTGCCTGTTTCTCCTTGCTCCTTGGATAATGTGCTTTGCCTGTATGATATGGACTAGCTGGACTGAGGGAGACTGACAGTGGGGTTGCTGTGTTCCTTTTTGTATAACGAGAAGGCGAAAAAGAACCAAAGACATCCGTTGCTGCTTGGGCCTCGCGGCCTGTTCGCTTGCAATGTTCACCAACGGAAAAAATCTTTTTCTGTATATTGTTTGGATTTATTAGCTCTTTTGTACTTTTTGATTGTTTTCTCTTTTGATATTTGATTCTTGTTTGTATTTTCTTGTGTTTTTTTGGTCTTTTTTATTAACTTGCAACATATGTTGAATTGCAGTATGTCATGCTATGTTTTAACTTCAAAAGGTGTACCTTCTATTTTACAAGGTACCTTGTTTCACTATTTCTTGCGCCTTTGGGGATATATTTTGGTAGCACTATTACAGGTGGCATGGCCGGTCATGTTACTTGTCAGGATTTACACTAACTCTGCAAATTATGGATAAAATTACAATTGCTTCATTAAACTGTCAAGGTTTGGGGGATATGCATAAAAGAAGAGATGTGTTTCATTATCTTAAACAGAAAAAATATTCAATATATTGTCTTCAAGATACTCATTTTGACCAAAAGCTAGAAAGATATGTGACCTCAGAATGGGGGTATAAATGCATTTTCTCATCGTATAAGACAAATTCAAGAGGGGTAGCCATTCTCTTTGCAAATAATTTTGAGTTTAAAATACACAGCAGTACTAAAGATCAAAACGGTAACTATATAATCTTGCATTTTTCATCAATGGAAAGAGACATGCTCCTTGTCAATGTGTATGGACCAAACAAAGACGATCCTGATTTTTACTATTCACTAAAAGATACAATCCAGAAATACAAAATAAATAACATTATTGCTGTAGGGGACTGGAATATTGCATTGGATCCTAACCTAGATTGTCATCACTACACACACATCAATAATCCCAGAGCTAGAGAGGCTTTAGAAAGAGTAACTGAAGAGCTTGGTTTAGCAGACATTTGGAGAGAAAATAATCCAGAGAGAAGACAGTATACATGGCGAAAACCAACACCACTTAAACAGAGTAGATTAGATTTCTTTTTGCTATCGGACTCTTTGTACTGGTATTACGACAATGCGGATATCTTGCCTGGATATCGTTCTGACCACTCGATGGTAACATTAACCTTAAAATTTGGCAAAAATAAAAAGGGTAAGAATTTTTGGAAATTTAACTCTTCCTTGCTGAGAGATAATAACTTTGTAGAAGAAATTCATTCAGAAATTTCAGATGTAATTAAGGAATATGCACATGATAAATATAATGGAAGTAACATGGAAGATATACCAAAAACAGATATAGACTTCAAAATTTCAGATAAGCTCTTTCTAGACGTCTTATTGATGAAAATAAGAACCAAAACTATAAGTTATGCAACTATGAAAAAAAGAAAGATGCAGGAAAAGGAAAAGGCACTTGAAAAAGATATATGTACTCTTGAAAATACAGAAAATAAAACTGAAAACATAGTTCTACAAATAAAGGAGAAAAATAAAGAACTGGAGACAATACGTTATAAAAGAATGGAAGGAGTATTGCTAAGATCTAAAGCACGATGGATAGCAGATGGAGAAAAGATTTCAAAGTACTTCTGTAACTTAGAGAAAAGAAATTTTGTAAGTAAACAAATGACAAAACTAGTCACCAAAGAAGGCACTACTGTTGAAAATCAGACAGATATTGAAAAAGAAGTAAGTGTGTTTTATGAAAACTTATATAAGAAAAGAAATAGGGAAGAATGTGAAATTGAAAACTTAGTAAAAACAATGCCCAAACTATCAAAGGAGGAAAGTGAGTCATTAAACGGGAAAATTACATTAGAGGAAGCAGGTCTAGCTTTGAAAAACATGAAAAACGGGAAAAGTCCTGGCACAGATGGATTCACAGTCGACTTCTTTAAATTCTTCTGGAAGCAAATTGGACCTTTTATAGTGAGATCATTAAATGAGAGCTACAAATGTGGTGAACTGTCAACCACGCAAAAAGAGGGACTGATTACTTGTCTCCCTAAAGGTGACAAACCTAAAGAATATATAAAAAATTGGCGTCCCATTACCCTGCTAAATGTAGTCTATAAGATAGGATCCTCCTGTATAGCCAATAGAATCAAGGGCGTGCTTCCAAAATTAATCAGTGAGGACCAAACGGGATTTATGACAAATAGGTACATTGGTGACAATGTCAGGTTGATTTATGATTTGATCAATTATTTGAATATAAAAAATCAACCAGGGCTACTCATTAGTATCGACTTTGAAAAAGCTTTTGACTCTCTTAATTGGAATTTTATGTTTAAAGTGTTAAAGGCATTTGGGTTTGGAAATAGTTTAACGCACTGGATTAAAACTTTCTATAACAATATCAAATCGACTGTTCTTGTTAATGGTAATACTAACCGATGGTTTAGCATTGAAAGGGGATGCAGGCAGGGTGATCCAATTTCACCCTATTTGTTTATTCTCTGTGCAGAGATTTTGGCCTTAATGATAAAAGAAGATAAAGTGATAAAAGGAATCAAGATTGGAAACAAAGAACACAAAATTTCTCAGTATGCTGATGACATCCAGCTCTTAAACGCTGGAGATGGGACCTCGTTTGAACAGTCCATACACATTATTGAACAATTTGGTAGAGTTTCAGGACTACTCATGAATGAAGATAAAACTCAGGTCATATGGCTAGGAAGTAAGAAAAATTCAGGCAAAATATTTTGCCCTAATTTGAAAATGATTTGGAACCCCTCCAGATTTAAAATATTGGGTGTTTGGTTTACCCAGACACTGACAGATTGTGAAATGATAAATTATAATGATAAATTTTCAGAGGTTAAATTGCTTTTTAAAATATGGTCACAGAGATCTATTACCCCACTAGGTAGAGTAGCAGTACTAAAGTCACTTATTCTTTCAAAACTTATACATTTATGGATATTACTACCAGACCCACCAGACCAGTTTTTGAAACAGTTACAGAAACTATGTTTTCGATTTGTCTGGAATGATAGGCAAGACAAGATAAGTAGACAGACAGCGGTTAAAACTATCAAACAAGGTGGACTAAATATACCAGATATAAGAAATTATATATATGCTTTGAAGCTTTCATGGGTACGAAAACTTAGAAAAACTAATCACAAATGGGTCAGTATTGCAGAAATGTTATACCCATTTCTTAAGAATCTAGAATGTTATGGACCATCAGTAGCACGCAAACACCTGAGGGTTAATCATTTTTGGACGAATGTTTTTAAGGCTTATGAAACTTTCTGTGCTTGCATCACTCCACAAAATGAAAATGAATTTCAAACAGAACCTGTCTTGTATAATGATAACATTACCATAGGAAATAGAGTCATTGATAAAAACATTTTAGCAGAAAAGGGGATATATCTAATAAAACATCTTGTCAAAAAAAATGGTGAGTTTTTGAACTATGGAGATTTTTCTAAAACAAATGGTAACTGTATCGACTTTGTAACTTTTAATGGACTAATTTCATCAATCAAACATTTTGCAAATAAAGCAGGAATCAGGATAGATAACAATGTGAATTGTCGTACAGATATACCCCAAACAATACAAATAATTGATAGTGTGCACAGGGGTTCAAAAAGGTATTATGAGTGTTTGATGTCAAATAACATGGAACCAAAATGTTGTAAAAAATGGACACATAAATTTAATGAAGAAATCAACTGGAGAAGGGTATTTGGAAAATTGCACAAGATTAAAGATATTAGACTACAATGGTTACAGATAAAAATCCTCCATAGAATTGTTGCTACTAATGTTGTTCTGTGTGCAATGGGTGTAACAAACACAACAAATTGTTCTCTGTGCAGTAATGCAAAAGACTCAATCGAACATTTCTTTTGGGATTGTAACCACGCAAGAGCTATTTGGACAAAATTAGAAAAATATATTAATGACAATTGCGAACATGCATCGAATGTGAAATTTTCACGTCAGATTGTTCTTTTTGGAGTAGATAACTGCATGAAAACAGATGCTGTTTTAGATTTCATCATTCTACAAGCCAAATGGTATATTTACAGATGTAGAATTGAAAACCATTCGCCGGTAATAAAAGTTTTTTTAAAACAGTTGAAATACAGGTTTCAAATTGAACAATACAACGCGACAATTGCAAACAATTTGAGTAGATTCACCTTTGAATGGAATCATTATAAACCATTGTTTGATTGTACAGACTAGATATATATATGTATGTATATGAGTGTGTGTATGTATGTGTGGGTGTATATATGTGTGTGTGTATGTGTATGTGTATGTATGTATATGTATATGTATGTATATATATGTATATATGTATGTATATATATATGTGTATGTATGTATATGCATATGTATATGTATATATATGTATATGTGTGTGGGTATGTATGTATATATATCTCGGTATATATGTTTGGGTGTAGATGTGTGTGTATGTGTATGTATGTGTGAACATATGTGCACATACATACAGGTGAAACGAGTCTGGCCATGTTTTTTGCTGAATAGCAAACAGGTGATACTGGAAAAGGACTTGTATGTGTAATAGGCATTTGAGCTGACACTGACTCAGCGTGCTTTTTCTTATGGATAAAACATGTAAAATGGCGTAGGTAGACAGAATTGAGTTTGTGTGTGTGTGTGTGAGTGTGAGTGTGTGTGTGGTTCTTGTGTGTGTGTGTGTGTGTGTGTGTGTGTGTGTGTGTGTGTGTGTGTGTGTGTGTGTGTGTGTTATTTTTGTGATTATTGTTTGTATGTGTGACAGGATACATTGAATTTAACGCGTGTGTGCAAGCATGCGTGTGTGTAAGTATGTGTGTGTTTTATGAATGGGTGCAAGCGTGCAGACATGCATATTGATAGGGATATGAACGTGTGTATGTGCCTTTTGGTTAATCATTTGAAAAACAATTAATGTAACTTGTTTGTGAAACAAAATTGCATTCTTACTTTTTGTTAATTTTGTTTGATTAGAAACGTTTGCCTCTGTTGTTTGCATTTGAAAAATGAACATTAAAAAAGTTTAAAAAAAAAAAAAAAAAATGCAGATTGCTAGGATTATGTCCCCTTGTTCACAGATTTCCCGGCCTCTGCATATTCAAAGAGAGGCCTATCAGATCGTTTCTGGCTGAGCGATTCCCAATGAAGGACATGACATGGTGGGTTACAACCAGGAGGAGTGTACATAAATCAAGTGTGTGTATTGTGCCATTAAAAAACAACAACAAAAACATCAACGTTTCTTTAAAGTCGTAAGAATACCGACTCATTATTTTTAAAATTTATTTCGAGTGTAATCGAAAAGACACTCATGTGCTTTTTATATACAGTCCCCGTAGATATGTGTTTTGTCATCTGTTTCCACGGGCACACAGTGGCCTATTCTTTTCGAAAAGCGGAACGGGTTTTTTACGTGTGCGCAAGATGTTCTGCGTGTGTTCGCACACCGGGCCTTGGTTTATAGTTTCATATATATGCAATCTATATTCTTTGATTAAATTAAACATTTCGCAAAAAAACTTGTGTATCAATATGGTTGTCTTTCTTTTTTAAAGAGCGCGCCTGCGCGCATGCACACGCACACACACACATACATGCGCGCGCGTGCGCGCACACACACACATGCGCGCGCGCACACATACACTACACACACACATACACACTACAAAATCGAAGCAACAACAACAACAACACACTACAGAGAGAGAGAGAGAGAGAGAGAGAGAGAGAGAGAAAAGAGAGAGAGAGAGAGAGAGAGAGAGAGAGAGAGAGAGAGAGAGAGAGAGAGAGAGAGAGAGAGAGAGAGGAGAGAGAGAGAGAGAGAGAGAGAGAGAGAGAGAGAGAGAGAGAGAGAGAGAGAGAGAGAGGAGAGAGAGAGAGAGCACTACTGTAGATGTAGCATGTCACCCTCCAATGTTACTCCCGGTCTCCCTCACATCATACAATGACTGCTGTCTGTCAGACAGTTTTCCAGGAAGACAGAGACCAACATCCGTACCACGTGCCTGTGATGACCAAACAGGCAATCCCGTCATCCATCACTGCTGACGTCTTTTTCAACCTCTGATCAGAAAGGGAGAAAAGCTGTCGCCATTGGAATTATTCCCCTTGACTTCGCTCCCCAATAGCAATTGGCGGAAGCTGGAGGTTTAGACAGCAGTGGGGAAAATGATCTTGCTGATCAATAGGAGTAGAATTACTCATGATGGACTGAAATAGATGGGGCTCAGGTTTAAAGCCATCAATGTTTTTAATTCCGTGAGTGAGGTTTTATAGCAGGCAACAGGAGGACAATCATACAGATCTCTGCTTTGTTACTCCGTTAGAGTTCTGAGGTTAACAAAATTAGTAAAATTTTGTTTGCAACTGTTTTTTTTCTCACCATGAAAGTAGCTCCATTCCGACCTTGGGGATGGTGTCTAAACATGACATAATATTTGTGCATGTGTTTTTTAAAAAAAATCAGCTATTTTTACCGGCCTCCTCCTCATTAAAAAGTCGGAACCCCTTTTTAATGTGTGGGCAGGACGTTTTCTGTGGTTTTGCACACAGGGCCTTGGTTTATTGTCTCATCAGAAGGACTTTCGGGGACTGGAGTCAGTTCTCATGTGAAACTCCAGGGTAAAATCCCCCAAAACAAATGCCTCCATGATGGTTTAATCCTTAGCCTTCAGATCACACACTTCCTGACAAAGAGCACTAGCCTTACAAATGATGATTTGGAATCCATCAGTTTAGAGGACCCTACTGAGGGCCAGAAATTTGAAATAGAGAAATCTTACCTGATCTCAGTTTTAATCTGTTATCTCTCTCAGGGTTTATTTCACAGCTCGAACTTTAAAAAAATGGCCCCCCCTTCTCAAGAAATAGGTATTTATTTTGTGGCATTGTTTTCAGTCACTATTCAGTTGTTCTTGCTTTTTACAATCACAAATGTAGTTTATAGGCCCACTTTTGTCCCTCAGTGTTTAAAAAAATATTATTGGTTATCTAAAATGTGAGCAAAGGTTAAATTGAAAATATCACAGAGACATAGTATTTAGACCAACTGGGTTATACAATTGTATTTTCGGGCGATGAAAGTCACCTATTCTAATTTACTCAAATCTGTACCCAATGAGGAGGACAAAATAAAAATGATAAATTGTGTTTCACCCAGTAACTAGTTTATCAATTTATTTGAGTGAGTTATTCGATTCACTTGCTGTTATGTAGGACACGATCCACGAACAGTCAGTGTTATTAGAAAAACAACAACAACAACAA
>JASPKP010000823.1:0-2500 GCA_030674155.1 Stramonita haemastoma | reverse complement strand
ATTTTTCCAAAAAAAAACGGCCTTTTGATTAGTTCAGGGGGGTGGGTTTTGGGTGAAAGGGGGTTTTCTTTCTATCTCCCAAAAGTCGGGAAAAATGTTGTTTTAAAAGGGGGGGTTTGGAGCGTTTTCCCTTTTCACTACGGCATTCAGATCCTTTCTCAGAAAAGAACAGTTCCTAAAGCCCCCCTTCCTTGATTTGCCCAAATTTTTCAAGAAAGAACAATACCCCATTGCAAAGCATTTCAATGTAAAAACCCCAAAAAGTTAATTAAACAAACATTCACAAAAAAGGATTTTAATTTTTTTAAATTTTATTCCCAAAAAGACTTAAGTCCATGAATATTTTGACACTGAATCATAAAGACCCCTATTGAGAGGAAAAAAAAAAAACCCCTCCGGTCCGTTTAAAAAGGCTTTAGGCCAAAAACCCCCTTCCCAACAAATTTCCCTTCCGGTCCCGTCCTCCCCAAACAGGATTTTTTTCCCATGAGCAAAACTAAGGCCTGACTAAACTTACACAAACAACCCAAAAAGTCTCAAACCATTTACATTTTCTTTTCCAACACACAGGCCCAACCCACCTTTTTGCGGGTTTTGTTTAGGGCCTGAAACAGAAGGGTAAAATTACATTAGCTATTTTTTACCTGGATTCAGTCCCCTGGAAATTCGTTCTCTATTTTTCCTTTTTTTTTCCGGGTAATCAAAAAAGGGTTTAATCTCCCCCTTTCACTACAGGCCCAAACCCCTATAAAAAACAACCAATTTCCATCAGTTTGCCCCAATGAATTTTCCGTGAACTTCTCACACCCGGACAAAATCAAAGGGAAAACCGGGCCCCTGGTCTCCTCTTCCTTTCTGCCCCCCCCTTTTTAAAAATTAATCTGGTATTCCTTTGTTTAGCAGGTAATTAACCTTTTCCCACCTATTTTTGGCCCCCCTTCCCCCCCAAAAAACCCCCCTAAAATTTGATTCAAATTGCCCCAAAATTTTTTAAAAAAACCCCAATAATTATTTTTTTCCCCCTTCACTAGCAGGAATTTCTTGCAAAAAAATTTGGCGCTGCTCCCCCGGAAAAAAAACGTCGCCCAGGTGCGTGCCGCAATTTTTTTTTTTCCTGTGGGGGAAGGGGATTTTTTTTCCCAAAACAGGGGCCTTTCTTTACAGATTTTTTGCCAGGGACTACCCCCTTTTTCTTGGTTTTTTTTTTTCTGCGGTAAAAAATTTTGCGTAACCGGGGGATGGGTTTGAACCCCCCGCACACTTTGACCAACTTTTCCCCTTTCCGGGGAGGCGCGTTACCTTAACCACAATCCCCCAATTTTTTCGGGGCTTTTTCGATGGGAAAATAGCATCCCTGATTTTTGTGTGCTTGCATGACAGTGGTCGGAAAAAAAAAATTTCCCCTTTACAATTATTTTTTACTCGAAAAAACTTAGTCATGCACTTTTTGTTTCTTTTTTCTCTTCCCTTTGGGGAAATGTCCCCTTTTTCTCTTTTACCATGCTTTTTTTCTTTTGTCCCGTCTCTGTTTATGTTTTTGTTGGGGTTCTCTCACACAAATTATACTAATTGGGCTTGTTTTTTATCTTATTTTTAATTATCCATTTTTTTTTTTGGAAAAAAAAAAAAAAAAAACAAAATTTTTTTTTAAAAAAAAAAAGAACGGAAAAGATTCATTTTAAGAAAATTAAAAAGAAAAAAAACAGGAGGGGGGAAAAATGATGCAAAACAGGAAAAAAACCAGGCATATTTAAAAAAAATTTCCCTCCCTAGGGAGCCCCTTTTTGCTTTTTTAATTTTTGGCCCCCTTTTTGGTTTTAAAGGGTTTTAAATCTTTTTACGCACCCCCACCTTTTCAGCATTTGCATTTTTTTAATTTTCAAAACCCACCCCATCAAAAAGGGGAAAAAATCAAAAATCCTGATAAAGAGGGAAAACTTACCCCAAACACTGCTTTTCATAAAAAAAAAACCAGCAAAGGATTTAAACATTATTTGCTGTAAAATCAAATGGCAAAACTTTTTTCCCTTGGGGCCCGGTTTTTTTCGGCATCGCAAATAAATAGAAACAAGGGGGTTAATTATTCTTTTGACAAAAATTTTAAAAAATTAAAAAAAGGGAAAAATTTTTAAAAATTTTTTTGGGGGGTTTTGGAAAAAAAAAATATTTGTGGTTTTTTTAAAAATTTAACAAAGTAACCAAAAAGTATTTTTACTGAAAGGGGGGGTTAAACATCAAAAAATTTGTTTTTTGGAAACAAAAATTTTTTTGTCTTAAAACACACACACAACATTTCAATAAACCCAAAAACCCCCACAATACACCCCAAAACACACACAACCCACAACCACCAACCCCACACAACACAAACACAACACAAATACACACACACAAACCAAAAAATTGTTGCTTTTGTGAACACCCCAACCCGTCAAAAAATTTCCCCCTTCCTCCCCCCCCCTGTTTTTCTTTTCCCCCCCCTCAAAAACCATACAGGTGA
>JASPKP010008232.1:10000-11803 GCA_030674155.1 Stramonita haemastoma | reverse complement strand
ACAGTTGCATGCAGAGATACACGCACATACACAACTCTGCTACACACGCGCACTCTCTCTCTCTCTCTCCCCCCCCCCCCCCTTTCACTCTCCTGTCTTCTCCTGTGCACTATTCAGTGTGTAGGCTTTGCTGTGTGTGTGTGTGTGTGGTACACACGTTCTTTGTGCCCACGAACAAAATGATAATATATACATACAAGTGTTCGTATGTGTGCAGTTACACAGATGCATGCGGAGATACACACGCACATACACAACTTTGCGTACATACTCTCTTTCTCTCTCTCTCTCTGTGACACACACACACACCACACACACACACACACACACACACACACACACACACACACACACACACACACACACACACACATACACACACACACACACACACACACACACACTGATTGCTGTGCATACAATTAATACGCTCGACCCAACCCTTCTCCTGCTTGCATGTGTTCTCTTTTCTTTTTCACTGTAGTTCTTTCCCCTCCATCTGTATTAAAAAATAAACAACAACAACAACAACAACAACAAAAGTGAAAACAATCCAGGGGAGGTGGCGGGGAGTGCCGAGAAGTCATAAGAAAGAATGAATGAATGATCTTTATTTTCCAAGTGGAACAAGAGTAAGAATTCACATACTTTTTTTCCCATCCGCCCTTGCCCTGATTAGGAAAAAGCACCCCCCCCACGCCCCCACCCCCCCAAGAAGGAAAGGAGAAAAGGTAGACAGACATCTGTCCTTCCCTGGAAAAAAAATCCCAAACTGCCAACATTACGACCAGGACCACCAATAACAACAGAACAACATCAAATTAGAAATAACACCCCCACCCCCTCCTCTTCCTTTGCTCTCACACCTTTTTTTTTTTTACCTTGTATTGCAGGTTATATTCTCTCATAAAGCACATATATCTTCATCAATACAAAACACTCATTTATTGTTCAATATTATTTAAGGTGGGAGGATGTTAAAGCGAAAAAAACATCAACAACAAAATGTTCAATTCCAATTCAGTATGTAGCATTCTGACATTGTGATTGTAGTACACATATCAATGTTTCAATTATCTTGCAAGGTTTTTTTTGTGCAACACACACACACACACACACACACACACACACACACACACACACACACACACACACACACACACACACACACGCACACACACACATACACACACACACACACCTCTTGCTCTCACAACTTATAGGCCTACTTCCTTTCCTGCTGCCCTACCAGAACAGCAAAGACAAGGCAAAGTATCACGGTCATTCACTGGCACTTATCTTCCATGCCTCGCCTGTTGACAGCAAGCTTAGCCTGCCCTGTCTTTCTCTGCCATCACTTGGGCAGACGAAAAAAGCAGCAAAGGAAAATATAGAGAAAAAAAATCACAGGAGGAGGGGATTGAGGAAGGAGAGGGGAGGGAAGGGGGGGGGGTAGAAGACAAAGCGATGCAGGGCGAGGGGAGGGGGAGAAAAAGGGGGTGTCTAAAGGAATGTATGTGGTCCGAAGATTGCTTGCAAGACGGACGGGGCTGTGGAGGAGAGAGAATGAGGCTAGAGCCCAATCAGCCAGCTGCCATGGCCCCAAAATGTCACTGCCCCTGCCAGATTGGCTCTGCCTCATCGATTTTGCTTCCTCCTCTCTCTAAGTCTGGCAGAAGGCGATGATGAGGATAAGGAAGAGGAGGAGGAGGAAGAGGAGGAAGAGGAGGAGGAGGAGGAGGAGGAGGAGGAGGAGGAAGTGGAGGACAGTTGTGGTGGTAGTAGGGCTGTACCAGACCTTAG
>JASPKP010008232.1:0-2500 GCA_030674155.1 Stramonita haemastoma | reverse complement strand
TTTAGGGAGAAATGGATGGAGAATAGAAATGGATGAGGAGGGTGAGTGGAAAGGGGTGGTGTGTGTGTGTGTGTGTGTGTGTGTGTGTGTGTGTGTGTGTGTGTGTGTGTGTGTGTGTGTGTGTGTGTGTGTGTTGTGTGTGTGTGTGTGAGAGAGAGAGAGAGACAGAGAGAGAGAGAGAGAGAGAGAGAGAGAGAGAGAGAGAGATTGATTAATAACCCTCATATATATAATATATATATATATATATATATATATAGAGAGAGAGAGAGAGAGAGAGAGAGAGAGAGAGAGAGAGAGAGAGAGAGAGAGAGAGAGAGAGAGAGAGAGAGAGAGAGAGAGAGAGAGCGACTCTCAGTTCTGAATGTTTTTGAACCTGAAAAAAACCAAGAAAACCCCACCGTATTCTGAATTCTTAAGAGCCTAATCAAAGAAATTCCCCCAAGCCTAGAACCAGCCATACCAAAAAAATTCTTAAGAGGCCTTAACCACTCAACCACAGCAAAACTGCCCAACTACATATTAAACACAACAGAAAATGACCAGTGAAAGAAAAGGTGCGAAACGAAAGACGGACAGGTCAGCAAAGAATACCCAGGCTGCCAGGGCGACGCCCAAACAAGTCCCCCCCACACACGACCCTGGGTACACTTAAAAAAGCACTCACACGTGTGTAGCTACGTTGCTCTATGAACTCCATATGATACGTAGAGAGAGAGAGTAACCGAAACCTATATTGACCCTAACTACACGTACACGGCCTTGTGAGTGAAGGGGTTGTGGCTTGTATTGGGGGGGAGAAAGCGGTATAGAAACGAGTGTGGGCGGAATCGATTTTTGCAGGACTAATAACTCAATTAGAAAAGAGCTTTATACTACTGTTTGGTGGTTATGTTTATAGTGAACAACGCTTCACAAGAGACATGTTTTGTTATTTTTAGGAGCTTATGTCCTGTGTGCTGTTTTTGAAGAAGTGAAACAAAACAAATCAAAAGAACACAACAAAATACATACACATTCGGACACACGCATGCAGACACACGCGGAAGCGTGCGCATTCCCGACCGTGCGCACGCACGCACGCACGCACGCACACACACACACACACACGCGCGCGCGCGCGCAAGCGCTCGTGAGAGCACGAGCTTGCGTGTGCACACACACATACCTACTCTCTCTCTCTCTCTCTCACACACACACATGCACACACACACATGCACACACACACACACACACACACACACACACACACACACACACACACACACACACACACTACACACACACACACACACACACACACACACACACACACACACACACACACACACGGATACATATAAAATTATACGATTTTTACCGCAGACATTCTACGGTGTGTGTGTGTGTGTGTGTACGTGCGTGTGTGTGCGTGTGTGCGTGTGTGCGCGTGCGTATGTGTATGTTTATGTGTGTGCGGTGTGTTTGTGCTTGTGTTTTTGTTTGTATGCCTGCGTGCATGCGAGCGTTCGTGCATGATTATATGTACGTGTGTGTGTGTGTGTGTGTGTGTGTGTGTGTGTGTGTGTGTGTGTGTGTGTGTGTGTGTGTGTGTGTGTTTGTGTGTGTGTGTGTGTGTGTGTGTGTGTGTGTGTGTGTGTGTTTGTGTGTGTGTGTGTGTGTGTGTGTCTGTATGTGTGTGTGTGTGTGCGCGGGCGTGCGCACATGTATCAAAGTAAAATATCATTTCCAGTTGGTACATTAAGTAAACAATTGATTTGTGCAAGCGCGTGTATAGGTATGTGTGCGCGTGCACGTGTATGTGTGTGTGTGTGCGCACATGTGTGTGTATGTGTGTGTGTGTTTTTTTTTATACCTCTATCCATCGCTTCAGTGACATTGAAACAGACTGTTGGCTAGATAAATGTACATATTCCTGTACTCATTTTCATGCCTTAGTAAATATAATGATGATGATGATGATGATGATGATGATGATGATGAAGATGATGACAATCGTGATGATTATGGTGATGGCTATGACAATGATGATGATGAAACCGTTCCCACAACCGCCACCACGATCATCATTTGATTTGATGTGTTTTCAGATATGGATTCTCTGCACACAGGTGACAAAGCTTCTAAAGAAATGATCACCAGCATATTACGTGTAAGTAAACTTTGATCAGAGAGAGAGAGAACTCGAACTCGAACTCGAACTCAAAAGGTTTATTCATGAAAAAAGGCCATTGGCCCATACATGAAGGGGGTTGCCGAACGATAACGAAAATTGCTTTAAGCTGACACACCATGCTACTCCAAGCCATGGAAACCACAGCATTGATTAGTAATGTACATCGAGACACGAAACACTTTACTGTCCGGATATGTTACAGCATTCTGAGCCTTTCTTTCCTCCAGTCTTTGTCACACACCCTTAGGTCTAGGCTAGCCAAGAAACCGTTGTAATAGTTCTCTAAGTGTCGCTAAGTCCCTTGAAGCACGCGATAGGGTCTCC
>JASPKP010008231.1:0-11803 GCA_030674155.1 Stramonita haemastoma | reverse complement strand
AAACCGAGCCCCGTGTGCGAACGCAAGCAGAACAGGAAAGGGTACCTATGCATTTCTGCTGATGAAAAGCTAAACGGTCAAGGTGATCTCATAACCAATGCAGTCGTGGGGAAACGAGATGTCAGAGACCTTCCTTCTCCAGGGCCAGCATATGAGGGGCGGCCCCCATCTACCCCTCCCTCGCTGCTTTACCTTCTCTTGACTCATAAAAAGGCAGGTGCCCATTACAGCTGGGTGAACTGGGGACTGTACGAAGCCAAGGTTTGCAAACAGTTCCACTCCATCTCCACTTGTAATCACCGCACGATACGCTATTAACCGATCAATGTGGTATTAAAAAAAAAAAGTATGCTCTCATGCGCGCGCATTTGCCCATGTTCTGTATAAACATGCATGCACGCGTGTGCTAGCATTCATGCATGAGCAACAGGTACATGCATCGGTGAGATTGTGTGTATGTGTTCGGGTGGAGAGAGTTTGTTTATACTTTGATCCAGACTTCTGAAGCCTTCTTCTCCTGTCAGTGACACAGGAAGGAAGGAAGGAAGGAAGGAAGGATGCGTGCAGACACTGACGCTGCTTTGAGTTCAGCCAGCAACAGTAGAAGGAAGCTGTGGACTGGGGGAGTCAGACAGAAAGCCACCTCTGGACATGGGGTCAATACCAGGTGTTGACTCCCAAGTTCAGACCAATTCTCGCTCCCTGTTGCATGCTCTTTTTTTTCTTTTTAGTGGGTGTGTGTGTGTGTGTGTGTGTGTGTGTGTGTGTGTGTGTGTGTGTGTGTGTGTGTGTGTGTGTGTGCGTGCGCGCGCACGGGCGCGTGTGTGTAAGTGTGTGTGTGTGTGTTTAAGTGTGTATGTAAGTGTGTCTGTGTGTGTGACAAAAAAGCATTAGACAAATAGACAGATTGAAAGAAAGAAAAAATAAAGACGTAAACAAAAGACAAAGATAGAAAGAAAGGAAAAAAGAAAAGACAAAAGAGAGAAAGAACTACACAGAAAGACAGAAAGCAAATATTGAAAGAAAAGAAAGAAAGAAAAAGCAAAAGAATGAAGAAAGAAAGAAATGAACAAAAAAGGAAAGAAAGAAGGAAAGAAACCAAAAAAAAGAACAGGAAAAAAGACAAAAGAAAAGAACAACCACAAACGAAAGAAACCCTGTACTCCACTTTTTAACTTTCATCGAAACATAAAACACTCACTAACACACCACCCCCTCCAACAATTCCTCTCTCTCCACCGCTACCGCCACCACCTCCTCCTCCTCCCATCTCCAACACACACCTTCTCCCCCCCGTCCCTCCTCCACCTCCCAAACACACACCACTCTACATGCAAATCAGACACATGCCCCTGCCTGTGCCTCGCCAACCCCCCCCCCCCCCTCCAACTCCCTCCTTGTACAGGACTGGCTATGAAGACTACCTGGGATTCTGGCATCACTGACTGACAGTGTCATGTTAGGGGATTATGGCATCAGTGACAGTGTCATGTTAGGGGATTATGGCATCACTGACTGACAGTGCCATGTTAGGGGATTATGGCATCACTGACAGTGCCATGTTAGGGGATTATGGCATCAGTGACAGTGTCATGTTAGGGGATTATGGCATCAGTGACAGTGTCATGTTAGGGGATTATGGCATCACTGACAGTGTCATGTTAGGGGATTATGGCATCAGTGACAGTGTCATGTTGGGGGATTCTGGCATCACTGACTGACAGTGCCATGTTAGGGGATTATGGCATCAGTGACAGTGTCATGTTAGGGGATTATGGCATCACTGACAGTGTCATGTTAGGGGATTATGGCATCAGTGACAGTGCCATGTTGGGGGAATATGGCATCAGTGACAGTGCCATGTTAGGGGATTATGGCATCACTGACAGTGTCATGTTAGGGGATTATGGCATCACTGACAGTGTCATGTTGGGGGATTATGGCATCACTGACAGTGCCATGTTGGGGGATTATGGCATCACTGACAGTGTCATGTTGGGGGATTATGGCATCACTGACAGTGCCATGTTGGGGGATTCTGGCATCACTGACAGTGCCATGTTGGGGGATTCTGGCATCACTGACAGTGCCATGTTGGGGAATTCTGGCATCACTGACAGTGCCATGTTGGGGGATTCTGGCATCACTGACTGATATCAAACACTGTTCCCCCCTCAATCCTTAACGTCGTCTTCAAATTGCTAGCTGCAATGATTATGCCTACACCGTGTCAGCACTGTAGCAGCACAAGCAATGCTCATTTTGATGAGGATCATTTCCAACTTTCTTGTGACCACCAGCTATTGCTCTACATCCTCATTCCCCATCACCCCCAACCCCCCAACCCCAGACCCCCCCCCCCCCCCCCCAACAAAAAAACAACACAACCCAACCCCCCCAAAAAATCAAAGCAAACAAATAAAAAATGAACAAAGTCAAAGCAAAGAAAAAAAAACCCAAACACTCAGTGTTTTAATTTTTTTTTTATAATACTCTGACAAGATCTATGAAAGCACAGGTTTTTTTTTTCTCTAACACTCTATGGAAGATACAACTTGATCCAGAAGCTAAATGTGAATTGTAACCACAGAGGTGAAAGGTTATTATGCAAATGACAGAATTGCTTGCAGAGCCAGTTATTAGCCTACTGCTGAGGTGCAGTCATCCATAGGGAGAGAGAGGAGAGAGAGAGAGAGATGAGAGAGAGGAGAGAAGAGAGAGAGAGAGAGAGAGGAGAGAGGAGAGAGAGAGAGAGAGAGAGAGAGAATGGCTGGAAGACAGGGAGAAAGGTAATGTGGGTGCCTATATTCAGGAAAGATGAAAAGTACTGAGAAATGAGAAAACTGGAACAGCGTTGGCATGCTTGGCCTTGTGTGTGTGTGTGTGTGTGTGTGTGTGTGTGTGTGTGTGTGTGTGTGTGTGTGTGTGTGTGTGTGTGTGTGTGTGTGTGGTGCGTGCGTATACGTCCCCCGCGCGCGTGTGTGTATATATGTGCAGGTGCATGTCTCCTATACTTTTCCCACCCATGTCGCGCGCAGAAAGAAACGGTCTAGCCCACGCTATACTATGATGCAGACTTCTTTCTTCCCCCAACCTCCTTCTCCTGGCAGTGACACAGGAAGGAAGGAAGGCAGGTGTGTGCAGACACTGACGGTTGCTTTGAGGTCAGCCAGCACCAGGAGAAGGAGGGCTGTGGAGTCAGACAGAAAGCCACCTCTGGACATGGGGTCAATACCAGGTGTTGACTCCCAAGTTCGGACCAATTCTGGCCTGTTTTTATAGTCCTTGGGGGGGTTAATCTATTTCTGTCTTTTTTTGTCTGTCTGTGTGTGCTTCTGTCTGTATCTCCATCTCTGTCTGCATCTCCGTCTCTATCTATCTGACTGTCTCCTCTAGTTTATATCTATGTATATTAGCCTAGGAGTGCAGTATAGGTAAAAACTATATTGTGTTCTTCAAATCTTTTTATTGCTTTTCTAAATAAGCCCCCCCCCCCTTTCCTGCCCTATCTTTCTTTTAATTTCTTTATTTCTCTGTGTCTCTGACACCCCCCCCCCCTCCCTCTCTCCTGTTCTCTCTCTCTCTCTGTCTCTGTCTCTGTCTGTCTGTCTCTCTCTCTCTTCTCTTTGTGTCTCTCTACTCTCTCTCTCTCTCTCTGGCTGTCCATATGTCTGTCTGTCTGTCCGTCTCTCACACACATTCTGTCTCTCCTCTGCCTCTCTGTATGTACACTAATTTCGGAGCAGAATGCAAGTTTAAACTAACTAATCTTCAAGTGGTTCTATGGCCTTTCTAAATAAGATCCTCTCTCTCTCTCTCTCTCTCTCTCTCTCTCTCTCTCTCTCTCTCTCTCTCTCTCTCTCTCTCTCTCTCTCTCTCTCTCTCTCTCTCTCTCTCTCTCTGTATTTGTCGGTCTGTCTGCCTCCCCTTCTCTCTCCCCTCCCTTCATTCATGTGCTTTGTTTCCTCTGTTTATCCACCAGCATCTTTCCATTCCAACTTGGATGTTATTAAATTTTAGTGGCAACATTGCCTGAGATGATATTGGTTATAATAATCATAATACACACATAAGTATATTATATATATATGATATATATTATATATATAATATACACATATCAGTCAGAGACAGGGACAGAGAGAGAGAGTGTGTGAGACAGAAAGACAGACACAGAAAGAGACACAGAGGCAGAGAGAGAGAGAGAGAGAGAGAGAGAGGAGAGAGAGAGAGAGAGGAGAGAGAGAGGAGAGAGAGAGAGAAGAGGAGAGAGAGAGAGAGGAGGAGAGAGAGAGAGGGAGAGTGAGAGAGAGAGAGAGAGAGAGAGAGAGAGAAGAGAGACAGACAGACAGACAGAAAGAAAAGAAACAGAAAGAAAGAAAGAAAGAAGAAAGAAAGAAGAGAAAAGAAAGAAAGAAAGAGAGAGAAACAGAAAGACAGAAAGACAGAAAGACAGAAAGACAGAAGACGACAGACAGACAGACAGACAGAAAGAAAGAAAGAAAAGAAAGAAAAGAAGAAAGAAAAGAAAGAACAAAGAAAGAAAGAAAGAGAAACAGAAAGACAGAAAGACAGACAGAAAGAAAGAAAGAAAGACAGACAGACAGACAGAAGACAGACAGACAGACAGACAGACAGAAAGAAAGAAGGAAAGAAGAAGGAAAGAAAGAAAGAAAGAAAGAAGAAAGAAGAAAGAAAGAAAGAAAGAAGAAGAAGAGAAAGAAAGAAGAAAGAAAAGAAACCAATGTGACAAACAAACAAACGAACAAAATCTGGAAAGGCAGCGATGTATTAGAACACAAGGCACACATGATCTTTGTTTATAAATATATACGGTATATGTTGGGTTTTTTTGCTTGGCTAGATGAAAGGTTGTAGTGATAGGAAAGTTGGGCTTCCTTCGCTCTAGGAAAATCCCCGGGGACGGGGGAAGTGGGGATGTCTTGAAATGTCGCTAAAAGCTTCACATACACCTACACAGTGGGAAATGGACGAGAGATGCGTGTGTGTGCGCGCGCGTGTGTGTGTGTGCGTGCGTGCGTGCGTGTGTGTGTATTTGTGTGTGCTCGTGAGTGTGTGTGTGTGGGGGGGGGGGGAACGGGGGTGGGAGGGGGAACGAGAGGGGGTGTGTGTTGTGCGTGCCCGCGTGCGTGTATGTGTGTGAGTGCGCGCGTGCGTGTATGCGTGTGTGTGGTGTGTGTGTAAGTGTGTGGGTTGGGGGAGGGTGTGTGAGTATGTGTGTGTATGTTGGTTGAGGGGGGTGTTGTGGGGGGGGGGGGAGAAAGGACAAATTGGCACAAAGACAAACACATTCAAATACATATAGACAGACAGACAAACAGACAGACAGACAGACAGAGAGACAGAGAGACAGAAACAGAGACAGAGAGCGAAAAAAGAGAGAGAGACGAACAGAAAAACTCGCACCCAGGTAAAGCAATACAAGTAGAGAGAGACAGAAGGATGATACAAAGAAAGAAAGAGAAAAAGAAAGAGAGATTCGGATTTGGATGTTTATTCATTTAGGCCATAGCTCTTAGTGAAGGGGAAAAGAGGAGAGAGTGAGAGGGGGGGGGGGGGGGGGGAAGGGAGAGAGAGAGAGAGGGGGGGGGGGAGAGAGAGTGATGATAAAGCCACAGAGAGGCAGACAACACACATACATCACTCACACACACACACACACACACACCCAACACACACACACAAAGCACACACACGCACACGCACACACACACCCACACAACCACACTCACACACACACACACACACACACACACGCAGCATAACCAGTTCAGTTCAGGTGGCTGGTGCTATGATGAGGTATGATGCCACTTGTTAAGCTCGTGCCAGAGAGAGAGAAGAGGAGAGGATTCGATTTACTCGCCGGCAAGAAAACTTTGGCACGTTAAAGAACTTAGAGCCCATGGCCCAAGAATAAATCCTTTACGTCTTTCTTTTGGCACTCCAATTCTCTCCCCCTTAGTCCGTTTTTTCTCTCTCCTTGATGGCGTTATGTTCAAATCCCCATAAGTCGAATGGGGTATGACGTCACTGGTAATATCCGCTCTCCTCCCCCACCCACCCCCCTTAAAAAAAAGGTAATCACTGCTTAAGCAAAATGTAGAGCTAAATTTCTTCTTCTCTTTCTTCATCTTCGTCATCGAACGCTCAGACAGCAAGTACTGGTGTTTGTCATATGCGCAAAAAAGCGTTACTCTGCTGTTGAGCGCCTGACAAGTCAGGCCTGAGGCATCCAACTTTGGTGTGGGAGAGAGTGTCATTTTAAAAAAAAAAGGTCTTTGTGGGGCAGGGGAATAGACCAGGAGGACAGAAAATGGACCAGGAGGAGGAGATGACAAGGGAAAGAAAGGAACAAGCCCCAAGCAAAAAGAGGGATAGAAAAGAGGGAGTTTCTGGCACAGAGTTTCCAGAAAATGGGGAGGCTGTCTGTACTGACAGGCCCTCTGGCATCCCTACGGGGTAGAGTAGAGCAGAGTTTAGTTATGTCAGCTTTTGTTCAGTGGAAGGAAAAAGCGGTCTACGTCTTTCTGGTAAAAAAAGTAGGTATTTTGATATAGCAGGTGACGTCACTCTAACATAACCTCAAGAGGATGTGAACATTCTCTCTCTCTCTCTCTCTTCTCTCTCTCTCTCTCTCTCTCTCTCTCTCTCTCTCCCCTCTCTCTCTCTCTGACAGATGTAATCAACTGCTGTAAATCGCGCACTTGCGTGCGCGCAGGCACTACTGCGTGCAGACACATATTTGCGCAGGGAGACGCAAACATGCACTCTCCCTCTCTCCCTCTCTCTCACATTCACTTAGAACAGGGAATAGATGCATTAGAAGCATAATGTTTTTGCACACGCGTACATTTGTAAGGTTGTACACTAGTCGGGAACAAATTTGCGAGGTGGTGGTGCTTGGGGGGGGGGGGAGGAGGAGGGGGGAGAGGCTGAGTTTTATTACTGGAAATTATACCCGGAGCATGGAGGTGTGTGTGTATGTATGTATGTATGTATGTATGTATGTATGTATGTATGTATGTATGTATGTATGTATGTATGTATGTATGTATGTATGTATGTATGTATAGTATGTATGTATGTATGTATGTATGTATGTATGTATGTATGTATGTATGTATGTGTGTGGTGGGCAGGATAGCTCAGTGGTTACAGCGTTGCTGGTTTCGTGATGTGACGGCCCGGGTTTGAGCCTCCACCAAGGCACCAGTCCCGAGGGAATTTCTCCCTGGAGCTAGCATCAGTGCCGACTCCGGAAAGTCCTTCGGATGAGACTAGAAATCGAAGTTCTGTGTGCGAACGTACGCAGAACATCTTGTGCACACGTCTCCTCCCAATGACTGATATTCAGTTCCAATGTTTTTCGACAAAAAACTGGAAAGAAAGTGGAATCGAACCCAGAACATCACGGTTACTTGTAAGGCAGGTAGGTGTGTTTTAAAACCGTCCTGCCACCTTCCTTCTTGTTCAATTTGTTGTTTGGGGTTGTTGTTTTTTTTTGGGGGGGGGGTTGAGGGAGGAAGGGTTGGTACTCAATTTGTTTGTTTGGGTTCTTTTTGGATTTAAGTGCCTTGCACTTGGGGTCAGATAAGTACATTTTAGCAGATCAATTCTGCCGTTTGAAGAAAAAGAAAGTCTTTGACTGTAGTGGTTTGCTGTCGGTTCGGGGGCTAAACTTACTGCCCATTGGCACGACAAGAGTCTGTAAATCTGCCGTGCCGTTTTTAGCAGCGCTGTTCATCGCTTTGCGAAAAACTTTTGCCTTTTTTTCTTGTCTGTGTGTATATGTGTCTGTACTGTCTGCCTGCTTGATTGCTAGCCTCTGCGTGTGTGTGTGCTGTGTGTGTGTGTGTGTGTGTGTGTGTGTGTGTGTGTGTGTGTGTGTTGTGTGTGTGTGTGTGTGTGTGTGTGTGTGTGTGTGTGTGTGTGTGTGTGTCTGTGTCTGTGTGTCTGTGTGTCTGTGTGTCTGTGTCTGTGTGTGTTTATTTTTTATTTTGATTTAACTATTCTTTTATTACGAGGGTAACGGAATAAGCACTCATGTGCCTTTTTAATCCAGTCTCCGTGTGTATGTAGTTTTGTAAATCTTGTCATCTGTTCCAACCGGCACACAATGACTTAGTCTTACGAAAAGCGGAACAGGATTTAACGTGTGCGCAAGATGTTCTGCGTGCGTTCGCACAAGGGGCCTTGATTTATAGTCTCATCCGAAGGACTTTTGGGGAAAGTGGAGTCAGCACTAATGTTAACTCCAGGGGGAAAATCCCCACGAACGGGAATCGAATCCGGGTCGTCAAATTGTGAGTGCAATGTTCTGACCACTAGGCTATCCCGTCCCCTCTCTCTCTGTTTGTCACCCCTATAAAAACTGATACTAGGAGACTTTAGACGTAAAAGGTAAAGGTGTCTCATAAACCTATGTGGTCATAGGGGAGCCAGGTGTCAGAGACCTCAGCTTCTCTAGGAGCCAGCATATTGAGGACGGCGCCCCATCTCCTCTCCCTCGCTGCTTTACCATCCCTCACCCTAAAGAGGGCAGGTACCCATTTACAGCTGGGCGAACAAGGGGACTGTATTGAAGCCAAGGCATGCAAACAGTCACTTATCCACTTGGTAACAACGCTCGATGCTGCTTAAAACCTTAGTTTGGGGAAAGCGAGTGCTCTGGCCACTGATCTATCCCATCTCCCTAAGGAACTGTAAGATTCCAGAAAAATAAACATCAATCTGACCTTTATCATAAAAAACCCCACAACACTGCTTCTATACCTTTGCTGTCCATTCACGAGGGTTTTAACACAGAGCGGTGATGACATGCAGAACTGCGTACCTCTAGGGGGGTGGGGGGATGATGGGGGAGGGAGGGAGGGGACTTGTAGGGAAGATAGAGGATCCTCATTTGCAAGCATATTGCCTCCTGCCTCTCCGGGCTGCAGGAGTCAGATGTCAGCTTCAGAGTCAGAGGTGAGCGGTGTGGGTCTTTGTCTGTCTTCGGCTACTGGGGTTCTCTGATGAAGGAAGTTTGTCTGTCTAGTGCCTGTGTGCGTGTGCGTGTGTGTATGTGTGCGTGTGTGTAGGTTTAAGTGTGTGTCTGTGTGTTTGTGGTGTGTGGTGTGTGTGTGTGTGTGTGTGTGTGTGTGTGTGTGTGTGTGTGTGTGTGTGTGTGTGCGCGCATTCACATCTGCCTCTTTGCCTATGTGTATCAAGTTAGCCACGGTGTCCAAGCTCGAAAATATATTCATCCCCCCATCAAAACTAGTATAATATACCAGGAACTTTAGCTTTCCACAAAAATAAACATCAATCTGACCTTTGCAAAACAACCCACTGCCCCAATCTACTTGCATGCCTTTGCTGTGGATTCGCGAGGCCATTTTCTAACTAGCCCACAGCAGTGACGACACGGGGAAGTGTATACCTCTGCTGAGCAAACTGATGGCGAAGACAGAGGATGCTGATTTGCAAGCATATTGCTTTCTGCCTCCGGGGCTTCAGCTGTCACATCGAAGTTTGGAGAGTCCCTGGTGAGGGTGTGTAGGTCTCTGTCCTGGGCAACTGTGCCTTTGAACTAAGAGTCTAGCAGACTTTCCAGCACGCGATATGTGTGTGTGCGTTAGGGGGGATGGGTGGGTGTGGGTGTGGGGACAAATTGTGTGTGTGTATATGTGTGTGTGTATGTGTGTGTGTGTGTGTGTGTGTGTGTGTGTGTGTGTGTGTGTGTGTGTGTGTGTTTGGGTGTGTATATGTGTGTGGCAAGAGGGATATGTGTATGGGTGTATGTGTGTTGTGTTGTGTTGTGTTTGTGTGTGTGTGTGTGTGTGTGTGTGTGTGTGTGTGTGTGTGTGTGTGCGCGCGCGCGTGCACGTGTGTGTGTGAGTGAGGTATGTGTTTGTACATGTGTGTATGTTTCTGAGTGTGAGATGTGTAAATGCCTTGTCTTGGGTGGGTTTGAGGTGTGTGTGTGTGTGTGTGTGTGTGTGTCTGTCTGTCTGTCTGTGTGTCTGTCTGTGTATGTGTGCATGCAACAGTGCATGTGCGCACACAAACTATATCTCAGCCGACACATCTTAAAACTAGGGCCATCATTCCTTGCCCAAACTAGGGGCAGCTTTAGCTCTCCACACAAATAAACATCAATCTGACCTCAGCATAAAAGAGCAGGGCTCCAATCTGCTTCTCTGCCTTTGCTGTCAATTCGCCAGGCCCATAACCCAGCCCCGTGATGACATGTGAAATTGTATACCTCTGCTGGGGGGGGGGGGGGGGGGGAGGGGGACTTCTATGGCGAAGACAGAGGATGCTAATTTGCAAGCATATTGCTTTCTGCCTCCCAGGGTTTCAGCTGTCACATGTAGGTTTGGGGGAGTCCCTGGTGAGGGCTGTAGGTCTTTGTCTTGGGCAACTGTGTTTCTTGGTAAAAGGTCGTGCGTGCGTGCGTGCGTGCGTGCGTGCGTGCGCGTGTGTGTGTGTGTGCAAATATTAAAGAGCATGTTCAGTTGCGTGATTACATGCGCAATAAATATATCTTGATGTAAATGCCCCAGTGTTTTGGAATTCTTTATAAACGTATAATTGTTTTGTTCATTTGTTTGTCTTTTATTATTTCATTCTTTCAGTGTTTGTTTGCCTTGTTGATTTTGATGATTTTGCCGATATTGCTGCTGCTGCTGCTGCTTTGTTTTCATCAAAACACCCCAAAGGCTTGCCATTAGACTGGAATGCAAAAGACTGGAAAATCAGTTTGTTTGCTTGTTTGTTTGTTTTGAAAAAAGAGAAAAGAGGGAATGGAAAACAAGAATAATGCATACATGAACAAAAGAATGAGCAAAAAAGAAATAAATCAATGAAGGAATAAATGAATAGATAAATGAACAAAGAAATAAATGAATAAATAAGTGAAAGAAACAATAAATAAGTGAAGGAAACAATGAATTTCCCCGTAGGCATGCCGGGGAGAGTGGGGGGGGGGGGGGGGGGGGGGGGTGCTGTCAGTATAAATAGCATCCCCATTTGATTGATTTGATTCTCCCTTTGATTATTCATCCAAAGATTTTAAGTCGTGGATCAGTGGTCTAGGTGGTAACGCGCCTGCCTAGAAAGCGAAAAGTCCGGGTCAGAGTGTGTGGTGGTTCGAATCCCGTTTGGGCCAAAAGCTTTTCCCCCATCCATTAGACCATGAGTGGTGGTCTGGGCGCTATTTTTTCAGATGAGACGATAAACCGAGGTCCCGTGTGTGTTACATATCATTATTTAGCGCACATAAAACCACGGCAACAAGGGGGTTGTCCCTGGCAAAATTCTGTAGAAAAAATCACTCTGATAGGGAAACGTATACAGTTCCAGACAGGAAACCGGAAAATAACAATGGGTAGGCGCTGCACTTGTGGCGACGCGCTCTCCCCGGGGAGAGCAGCCCGAATTTCACGCAGAGAAATCTGCTGTGACATTAAGTGGTATAAAAAAAAAAAAGATTATTCATTCACCCATCCACTTGGTAACCACGTTCGACGCTGTTTAACTTGGCTGGGGGGAAGGCGAGTGTTGTGACCACTGAGCTCTGTATGTATGTACACTTCCGTCCTTGTAAGCAAAGGAACCGGATCTTTACCCGCTACACCAGGGGCCTCAGCTTTCAACACTAGCGTCAGTACAGAAACCATGGCCCCTGTCAGTGCTTCTGTCCCCCTCAGCACACCACGAGGGGGGTGGGGGTTGGAGTTGGCTGGGGTGGGGGGTGATGAGGTAGGGAATAGGGGGTGGGGGGGGTAGGAGGAATATA
>JASPKP010008230.1:0-11805 GCA_030674155.1 Stramonita haemastoma | reverse complement strand
TGAAAATTTTTTTGTGTTTTGGGGGGGAAAAAAGGGAAAAGGGTTTTCCATAACCCAGGGGGTCGTGGGGGCAAGGAATCAAAAACCCAAAAATTTCTCAAAGGGAAACCAGCAAGTTGAGGGTGGCACCCGATGCCCATCTCCTCTCCCTCGCTGTTTTAAACCTTCCCCTACCCAAAGGGGGGCAAGTAGGCCAAAACCCATTTACGGGCTGGGTAAAATGGGGGACTGTACTAAAACCCAAAAGGGCCCGAAAAAGGCCACCCACCCCCAAGTGGAAACCCCACGATCCACCCCGGGTTTAACTTAAAAACCCAGCGCCGCTTAACTAAAACCCCAGCGTCTGCCACGGGAGCTATCCGCTTTGGGGGAAAGGGGTTTTGTGCAAATTTTATTATAATAATCTTTTTGTTCTTTTTGGGGTTTTTTTTTGTTTTTGTATCTAATATTTTATGATACGTTTTGGGATATGTGTATATATAAGTAAATAAAAAATGATATAGATATAAAAAAGTTTTGTTGAGGTTTTTTTTATATATATGGAAAATTGAAGGTTCTTCTCTTTTTTCCCCTTCTGTATGTATGTGTAATAATATTTATTAAAAATTTCTTTTCTCTCTCTCTCTCCCCTTTTCTCTCCCCTCTCTTCCTCTCTTCTCTCTCTATAAAATAAATATATAAAAATTATATATATATTGGTTTTTTTATGGCGTTTAATTCCCATTAAATGTTGCCCCCAAGGGTTGATACTTTTTTTTGATTGCTTTGGGAAGGTTTGGGTTTGGGTTTTGGGTTTACTAAATTTTTGACTGGGGGCCCTGGATAAAAAAAAGCGATTTTTTGCGCTCTCTCTCTTTTCCCCCTTGGGTTTGGGGTTTCCCAAAATTTTTGATTTGAGGGTTTGGATAAAAAAACCCGCCCTTGGGGGCCGCTCCTCTCTCTCTCTTTTTCCTCTTTTGGGTTGGTTTACTCAATTTGTGGGGGGGCGGGATGAAAAAAGCGACTTTTGGCTCTCTCCCCCTCTCTTTTCTTGGTTGGTTACCCCTTTTGACTGGGGCTGGATAAAAAGCGATTTTTTGGGGGCCTCTTCTCCTCTCTCTTTTCCTTGGGTTGGGGTTTTCTAAATTTTACTGAGGGCTGGAGGGGGAAAAAAGCAAATTTTTGCGCTTCTCTCTCTCTCTCTCTCTTTTGGGTTTTGGTTTACTAAATTTGACTGAGGGCTGGATAAAAAAGGATTTTTGGGCTCTCATCTCTCTCTCTCCCCCTCTCTCTTCTCCCCTCTCCCTCTTCTCCCCCTCCCCCCTTCCTCTCCCCTTCTCCCATTGGGTTTGGTTTTTAATAAATTTAACTGGGGGTTTGGAAATAAAAAAAAAGCGACTTTTGCGCTCCCCTCTCTTCTCTCTCTCTCCCCCTTCCCCTCTCTCTCTCTCTTTTGGGTTTTTGGTTTACTAAATTTAAACTGGGGCGGGATGAAAAAGCGATTTTTCTCTTCTCTCTCTCTCTCTCTTCTCTCCCCTTTCTTCTCTCTCTTCTCTTTATCTTGCCTCTCCCCTCTCTTTTGTTTGGGTTGGGCTTTTTTTAAAAGTTAAATTTTTTTAAACTTGTATTTTTCCCTCTTTCGCTGGGGGGGTTTGGGGGGGTTTCGACTAATGATATAAAATGCATGCTTTTTAAAGTCAAGTCTAGTTTTCAAGGGGAAAACCCCATGGAAATTTATGCATGTTTTTTTGTAGGGACTAAAAAAATTTTCCCAAGTTTCCGAGGGTTTAAGTTTATGGCATTTACAAAACGGTTATGTGTTTTCCCTTTCTTTCTTTTTTTTGGGTGAACAAGTTTTAGGGATTTTCTACACTTACATTCTTTTAATTTTCCCTTCTTTTATATCGAGGATAATACAATAAGCAAGTTTGTGTTTTTTTAAAACCAGCCCCCGTGGGGTGAAGTTTGGGAAAATTTCTTTTTAATCTTTTTTCCCAACAGAGGTGCACAATGGCCTCCCACAAAACGAAAAAGGGGAACCCGGGGTTTTTTTTAACGTTTGCACAAAGTTTGTTATGCTTTTCGTTGCCCGGGGCCTGGGTTTAGGGGTCTAAATTGGGAAAGATTTTTTTGGGGGGAGGGGAGTCCGCCTGATTTTTTAAACCCGGGAAGGAAATATCCCCTGAAAAAGGGAAATCAAACCCCGGGGGTTGTAAAATTGCGGGCAAATTTTTTGCCCAATTGTTAGCCCGTCCAACATTTTGTTTTTGGGTGCGCAAAGGGTTGATATTTGTGATATGCATAGGGGTCTGTTTTCTTTCCGATTTTCAATGTGAAAAATTTGGTTTATATTGAGATGGGCCCATTGTGGGGTGTGTTTTTTTTTTATTTTCAGTTTTCAGTGTGAAAAGGGTTTCTGAAAATGACTTTTAAATTAGTTTTTTTGGTGGTTTGATTTTCTTTCAGAGTGCCTACGGTAAATATTTATGATTCAAAAATTTATGCTTTTTTATGTGTTTTTTTTCTTTAAAACTTTTTCAAGGTGGAAAACTTTTTGATAGTAAACTTTAGTTATTATGCTTGTTGGGGTGTTTTGTTTTTCCCCGGGTTATGAAATAAGAACTTTTAGACCGACAAAAGCATTTTGTGGGGTTTCTTTTTTTTTTTCCCCCAATTTTTTTTTGTACTAAAAAAATTTTTGTACAAATTTCATTTTTGGGTTTCCCGTTTTATTTTACTATTTTTATTTTTAAACTTTATATGACAAACATCTGTAATGTGATTGTACAGGGGGTTTGATGCAAAAGAAAAAAACAGGTTGTGCGCTCTTTTTTTTCCCCAAATAGATAGCAAAATAAAACCCCCCCACCCCTGTATCCTCTTCTCTCTCTCTCTTCTCCCTCCCTCTCTCTTCTCTCTCTCTCTCTCCCCTTATCTGTCCCTTTTCTTAAATTAATAAATAATTTAAATTTAGTAACAATTAATAATTAAATGAATAAAAATTTTTAAAAAATTTCAACAACAATCAAATGGAAAATTTGATTGTGGCTGAAAAAAAAAATCTTTGTTAAGGTTGTTTCACATTTCAAAAATTTTCAATTTTATTACGCAAGCTGATTTTATTGATTTCAGTGAATCTTTTTTTAAAATTTTTTGAAATCTTGTGTGAAAAGTTTTTGAAATGTACTCAATTTTAAAAATGTTTTGGGTTATTCATTCTTTTTGAATTTATGGTTTTCAAAAATTTTTTTGGTCATGAAAATTAGGGTTTTTAAAACTATGTGTATCTTACTTAAAATTGTAGCAGATTTTTTATTTTTTAATGACTAAACAAAAATTTTTAGAATTGTTTTTAACACTAGTTAGGGGACCCTCTCTCTCTCCCCTTTTCTCCCCTCTCCTCCCCTTCTTCTCTCTCCCCTCTCTCTCTTGAATGTTTCGCCTATTGTCAAAAAAATTTTTACCATCCGTATTGAGAAAATGTTTTTTAATTCATATTTTGTATTTTTTTTTAAAAACCCTTTAAACCGTGAGGGTAAACATTCTTCACGGGGAAGTGCCATATTTAGGGTTGACAAATGCAGACCAGTTTAAAAAGCGTCCTTTGGGCTTTTTTTCTTGAACAAATTTTTTGGGAAAAAAGAAAGAAAAATTTTTAGTTTTCTTAATAAAATTTACTTACTATTTTTTGCGTTTTTTTTTTGGTATTCCTCTTTAAAGACCCGTTTCTGTAAGTACCTCTGTGATTGATTGCTTGTAAAATTTCTTGGTGAGCCATTTCAGGAAAAAAAGTTTTGAAATTTTTTGTGTTTTGAAGTACAGGATTTTTGCTTGTTGACAATGCTTTAAGGGAAAAATGATGTCCAAATGGAAAGGGAAACATTACATCAGTGTAGCTAAAAATTTTGGAAAGGCGCAGAAAAAAAGATAAAAGTTAAAAAGCAATTTCAAATTTTAATCTTTTGAATGAAATTTAAAAGGGGATTCTTACATGGTTTGTTTTAGGAATTTTGAAGTCAAGCTTTTCTCCCCGGTGACACAGATAGCATTGTGATCCAACCCCTACTGTTGGGAAAACATTTTCTTGAAAAAAGTGACGTCAGGTGGAATAAAATTTGGTCTAGAAAGGGTACTTGATTTTTAACGTCCAAAATCTTGTGGGAAAACATAATACATGGGAAAAGAAATTTAAAAAACGTAAAGATTTTTAAAAACCACTTTGGGTTTGGGGGGAAATAGATCTTATCAAAAACACCAAAATAATAAAATTTTTTTTTCCCTAAAGGGGGCAAAAAATTGTCCCTCAATTTTACAAAAAAAACCCCAAAAACCCGCTGATTTGGGGTATTGGGGTTCTATAAAGAAACCCACAATATCTGACCCCATTTTGGGTTTTTTTTGAAAAACAAATTTTCCCATCCCCACTGATTCAAAGTTGAAATAAAAAGTTGAAATCGTAAAGTATTTTATACCGAGAATTTTTTTTGGATAAAAAACCCACAATACCCCGTTTGCCAGGCTTTCACAGGGGGCTTTCCGAAATTTTATTTAAAAAGCAATTGAAATTTTAAATCCCTTAATACGGTTTTTTGTCCCCTGTTTTCTGAAAAAACAAAAATATGGAATGGGTTTTTTTATTTTTTTTAAAAATTTTTGACCCCGTCGATATTTTATTGATCAGGTTAAAAATAATTTTGGTGAACCCACTCCCCGTCCCTCATTTTTGAGGCCCGTTTGGAACATTGCTACATATAACCAAATTTTAAATTTTTAAAAGATAAATTTACCTGGAATTTTTAAAATACACAATATAACCCAAGTAGATCTTGATTAGAGGTTTTGGGGGCAAAAATATTACATTTAAAATTACCAAAGAACAACAAAAAGATTTTCTCGCTTTAAAAAAAAGGAAAATGTTTTTCCTATCAAAAAAATTTGGGCACTTGGGTTGACAGAAATGGTTGTCCAAAAAAGAAAAGGGTAGATCTAGGGTTTAAAAATGAACAACAAAAATGGGGGTTTAGGGATAAGAGGGGGAAAATTTTTTGTTTTATAAAGGAGGGGGGAGGGGTGGGGTGAAATCATGCGGTTCTCCTGATGAAAAAAATTTGCATAGATTTTTTTGATAATTGTCCCTTTTAAATAGATTTTTGGCGATAATTTTGGAAAGGGGGGGAGGTTTGGGAAAAGGGGTGAAAAGACTTTTAAAACGTTTTTGTTTTGGGGAAATAGAAGGGGGGGGCCTGATCTCTGCAGGGAAGGGGGAAAGGGGGGGCGAGGGGAAACCTTTTATCTCCCGCGGGGGACCTGTTTTTCCCGCAGGGGGAAGGGAGGGACAAACCTGTATCCCCTGCAGGGGGGAAAAGGGCCTTTAAACCTGCAGGGGGGGAAAGGCCCGGGACAGCCTTTTTTTCTGCAAAAGGAAAAAAACTGTTATCTCTGCGGGAGAGCCTGAAACTCTGCAGGGGGGAGGCAAAGGGGGGCAAACCCGTATTTTTTGCAGGGAGAGGGGGGAAAAGCCTGTAAATTTTTGCAGGGAGAGGCAGGAAAAGCCTTTTATTTTTGAGGGAAAGCCCTTTTTAAACTCTGCAGGGAGAGCCGTAAACTCTGCCCGGGGAGGCAGGGGGCAGCCCTGTATTTCCCGCAGGGAGAGGGGGAGGGAGAAACCCGTTTTCTCTGCAGGGAGAGGCAGGGACAGCCCGTATTTCGCAGGGGAAGTGGGTGGGGGGAAAAACCCTGTTTTCCCTGCGGGGAGGCAGGGAGAAAATTTTTCTTGCAGGGGGGAGGGCGGGGGGAGGCCCCGTATTTTTGCCCGGGAGAGGCAGGGAGACCCTTTTTTTCTGCGGGAGAGCCTGTACTCTGAGGGGGCGGGAGGGGCCTGTAACTCTGAAAGGGAAAAGGCAAAGGGGCTCCAAAGGCTCTTACTGCTGCCTTGTGCCCGTCTGTTTTTCGTACAAAACTCCACCAGTGCCTTGAGTCTTTTGAATTCTTTCCCTTTTCCCCTGGGGGGGGTACAACCCCTTTAACCCCGGACCAGGATTGCATGTTGAATAATAAAAATTAAATTTTTTGTTTTGTTTAGAGTTGGGACAAAAACGTTTACTTTTTTTAGGGCCAAGGCTTCATTTTGCAAGGCAGTGTTACAGAAATGATGACACCTTTTCTTCCCAAAGACACGGCGTTTATGTTTGCCACCTTTTTTTCCGTTTTTGCCAGGTGCGTTTAAGCCAGATATTTTTTTTTAAATTTGACAAAAATTTCCCCCCAGGAGGGAAAAGTCTTTTTTCCAGTCCCAGACAGGGGGGTCCCGGTGGGAAAAGTCACTTTCAGGTTGGGGGGTCAAGGGTTTTTTTTTATTTTGTTTAACTCCCAAAAACTGCCCGGAAAAATTTCGTTTTTTAAAACTTGGTATAGCGATATTCTATTTAACACATATAGAACACAGCCCCCTGCATATGACGCCCAAAAAATTGTAAAAAAACAGAAATGCGTCACAAGGGGAAGGCGGCAATGGCAATTTGACGTAAACATTTTTTTTAAAGCCCCCTTTTTTAATAATAGTATTAAAAAAAAAAGCAAAAAAAGTTCCCCTAAAATTTCGGCACCGGATCATATATTACAAAGTCGTTTAAAATTTTTAAGAAAGAAACCCCAAAATCGATGACAAACCTTTTAGCTAAACACAAGTTCAGAATATTAAAAACCCAAAAACTTTTTTTAATCAAGAAAAAATTTTGAGGAAGGGAAAAAAAATTCGAAACGAATTTCCTACCGTTAAGTCAATACCAAAAAAAAAATCAAATTATGAGTTAAAAAATTTTTTTCAAAAGGTAAACCTTTTAAAACACAGGGCATCGGAAAAAAAGGGAAAAATCTTTCCGGTGGTTTAAAAATTTTACTCAGAAAAACGGTACTTAAACCAGGGGGAAAAAAGGGTTTTAAAACACAGACAAGCCAACAGTTGTTACTGGCAGCCATCTTGAACCGGGGAAAAAAAGAAGAAGAAGTGCAAGAAGAAGAAAAAATTGCAGAGGGGAAAAAGAAGAATTTTGGGGGTTTTTAAAAAAGAAAAAAGAAGTGCGAAGAAAAGAAGAATTTCAGAGAAAAGAAGAAAATTGCGATGGTAAAGAAGAAAAAAAGAAGAACAACAACAACAAAAAAACAAGAACAAGAAGAAAGGGGTTAAAAAAAAAAAAAGGGGAAGGAAGGGAAATTTTAAAAAAAAAAGGGGGAATGGGGAAGAATTTTTTTAGAAAATTTTAAAAAAGAAGAGTTGGTTAAAAATGGAATAAAAAAGGGAAAGCTGTTGCTTACAAAGAAAACTGTTTAAAAAAAGAAAACCTTTTCATCCATCCCTCCCCAAACTTAACAGCTTTGATCTTTCAGGTTTAAAAAAGGGGTTTGTGCACCCTTTGGGCCCCTAAAGATTTTACCGTAAAAAAAACAACAAAATCAAACCACAACAAAACAAAGACAAACAAATCAATTAACAAAATTACAGTAATTTTCTTTTTCTCCCATCGCGCGCCCGCCTTTTTTTACTGTGCAAAGTATTTGGGCGAAATTTCTGACAGATGCTCTTTTCCTCAATCCATTTCAGCTGTTGTGACAAGTAAAAAAAAAAGGGAAAAAAAGAAAAAAAGGAAAAAAAGAAAGAAAAGGGAAAAAAAGGAAGGGAAAGAAAAATAAAAAAAAGAAAGAAAGGAAAAAAAAGAAAAGTTATGTGTAATCGTAACAGATGGGGGGATGACAGAAGGGGTGCGTGGGCGTGTGTGTTTCGTGCGTGTGGTGTGGTTTTGTGGGCGTGCGTGCGTGTGCGTGGTGTGTGTAAATTTTGGGGGTGTTTTGTGTGGGTTTGTGTGTGGTGTGTTTTGGTAGGGGGACTGAATTACCCCGTTTTCTATCTGCCTTCCCATCCCATCCTTTTTTCTGACTGTCCCACTGTTGTCCCTTTTGTTTTGTCTGTCTTTTCTGTCTGTCTTTTTGTTGTCCTTTTCCCTCTGTTTCTTCTCTCTCTCTCTTCTCTCCTTTTCCCCTCTCTCTCTCTCCCCCCTTTTCCCCCCTCTTCCCCCCTTTTCTCTCCCCCTCTCTTCCTTCAATCAAGGGGGCCAAAAATCCCTAATAATAATAAAAATTTCCCCGAAAGGACGGGGGGCCCGGATGTAAAAAAGCACCCGGGGTGTTTATTCATTATCCTCGAATAAAAAGGGTTTTTCCTTCCTTGCCTTGCCTTGCCTTGCCTTTTCCCCTCTCTCTCTCTCTCTCTCTCTCTTCCAAAACTCTCTCTCCTTCTTCTCTCTCTCTTTCTCTCTCTCTTTCTCTCCTCTCTCCTTTTCTCTCTCTCTCTCTTTTCCTCTCTCTCCACTTTTCTCTCTCTCTCTCTTTTCTCTCTCCCTCCTCTATCTCTCTCTCCCTGTCTTCTCCTCTTTTCCCCCTTTCCCCTTTTCCCCCTCTCTTCCCCTCTCTCTCTCTCTCCCTTCCCCTCTATCTCTCTCCCCATCTCTCTCTCTCTCTCCTCTTCTCTTCTCCCCCCTACCTCTCCCCCCCTCCCCCCTCTCCCTTCCCCCCCTGCCCCCCTATAAACCCCCCCCCCCCCCCCTCTCTCCTCCCCCCCCCCCCCCTCCCTTTTCTTTTTTGTGTCTGTCTTTCTCCCTACCGGTTGGGGGGGGGGTAAGTCCCTACAAAAAACCCCTGGGGTAAAAAGGGAATAAAAGGAAAGGGGAAAAAGGGGGGGGAAAAGGGGGGAAAGGGGGGGAAAAGGGAAAAAAAGGGGAGGGGGGGGGGGCGGGGGGGGAAAAGGGTGTATTAGAAAATAATTGTCATTACAAAAGCCCGGATCAGAAAGGGGGTTGACATGAAAGGAGATCCTTGGGGGACGCCAGCTTTAAAAAAAGTGACCTAGCTTCCCGAAGAAAGCTGTAATTTTTTTCTGCTTCTTCTACCGACCAAGATCTGAAACTGCTGAGTTTCTGGGGGGTTTGGTTTCCGGCCCAGGGGGTTTGGCCTTTTACTACTGTGGGTTTTGGGGCGAGCCTGGGGCGGGGGGAGATGTTGTTTTTGTTGGGTTGTGAGCATGCGGGGTGTGTGTGAGAGTGTGTAGTGTGTGTGTGTGGGGGTTTTTGTGGGGTGTGTGTGTGTGTGGGTGGGGGGGGGGGGGTGGAGGGGGGTAAAGGTGGGTGTTTTTGGGTGGGTTGTGTGTGTGTTCGTTTTCATTTCAAGCTTTGACCTACTATGAAAGCTAAAATTATGCAACTTTGAAAAATATTAAGGGGCAACATACAAAACTAAAAAAAAATCGAACAAAAAAAGAATGTAATAGATCAAAACAGATGACCAGAAAAACGATTGGTATATTTGACAATAACCAAGGAAAGGAAAGTTTTCCATAAAAGTGTTGTTTTTATAAAAGTAATATCAGAAAAGAAGAATTGGGGATATCAATACGGTTTAAAAAAAAAAACCCCCTTTAAATAAAGGACGGGGAAGGTTTTGCAGTGAATAATGACTAAGAGGGGGTGGGCCCATATAGTCTTTCTATTGGCTATAAAATATATGTTCAACAATAGCTTTTCTATCTACTATCTATCTATCTTTTATCTATTATCTTCTATCTTTTAAAATCTATCATCTTTCTTTTAATTATCTATCTGTTATTATTTACCCCGTAGTCTGGGGCTGTGGGGTCCCCCTGAAGACTTGACAACCATTTCCCCTCCATTCCTATCTCTTTTCTGCCTTTTTCAAAGTTTTTTTGAGTTCTTTGGCCTGCCCAATTTCGTGTGTCGTCCTCCCTCTTTTTTTGGGGTGCCTTTTTTTCTTCTCCGGGAAAGTGACTATACTGTGACCCAAAATTTATTAAACAAAACTGTCCAAATATTTTCTTAGACAATTAAATTTTGCATCTGGACCCGGGGAGAAACATCTGTTTTAAATACTGAAAAACAATTGTTTGTTGTTGGTTTTTTTTGTTAAATTTTTGTTGATTACAAAGTGTAACATTTAATACGATTTTTCAACTATACAATTTTTCTTCACTTTTTTTCAATAAAAAATGTACAGTTGATTACTGTGGGGGAAAATGTTACCCCTTTTTAAAAAATTATAAGCCCCAAAACTACCAAAAGCGCGCGCGCTCCCCCAACCACCACACAACACACACACACACACACACACAACACAACCACACCAAACCCAACACAACAACACAATTTGCTCGCTAAGCCAACACCCCATCAACTAATATTTTCGTGAATCATGCACATGGAAAGTGCATATTTCAACGCGCGTTTTTTTTTGTATATGCAATACTTTTTTCCGTGCATGATTATTGTCCTTCTGCATACATACACACTAAACGTGTGTGTGGGGTGTGGGGTGTGTGTGTGTGTGTGTGCGTGTGCGTGTGTGTGGTACGGGTTTTTTTGGGTTTTTTTTTTTGAAAATTTTTAGAAAATTGGGGTGTTTTAAGGTATTAATTAATAGCGAATTATGGGGCTTTTCTATGTGCCCTTTTTCAAAAAATCAATTTAAAGCAGCTGAATTTGTAAAATTTTTTTCATCACTCATCATAAACACATCATCATAAAATTCACATCTCCATCACACATTTTCTTTTTTCTTCTTCTTTTCTTTTTCTTCTTCTTTTTTCTTCTTTTTCTTTTCTGCTGTGCGTGTGCGCTGCTGCTGTTTCCTCCCCCCCTCCCCCTTTCCCTACTCCCCCTTCTCCCCCCCCCCCCTTCCCCTTCAACCCTTTCTCCTTTTCCCTCCCCCTTTCCCTGCTTTTCCCTCCTTTTCCTCCTTCTCCCCCCTCCTTTTGACCCTTTTCCTCCTTTCCCTCCCCCTCTTGTCTTCTTCCTTCCCCTCTTCCTCCTCTTCCTTCTCTTTTCCCCCTTCCTCCTTCTGTAGTTTTTATGATTTCTGTCGATAACCAAAGGAATCTAAAATTGTCCTTGTTTTTTTGGATTACCCCTTTCCAAAGAGCCCCCCCCCCCTAGGTGTGTGTGTGTGTGTGTGTGGGGTTGTGTGTTGTTGTGTGTGTGTGTGTGGGTGTGTGTGTGATCCCAATTTTTGGGGGTTTTTGTTATGTGAGTGGGGCATGCGTGTTGCATCTTGCTCCCGTGCGTATGTGGTGTGCGTGCATGCGTTTGTGTTTCGGCGCGTGCGTTGTATGTGTGTCTATGTATATCGTGGTCTTGACGTAAAGTTCGTCAGAAGGGGGTTTGATGTGTGTGTTTTGAAGACTTATCATCTGCCATACCCGGTAGGTGAAATTCCCCTGCATGCAGACGGTACAAATAGATAGACAGCAGACAGACAGATAGACAGACAACAGACAGACGACAGACAGACAGACAGACAGACGACGAAGACAGGTCGGGACAGGTGGTCTTATTTTCCTAAATGCCCCACCCCACCCCCCACCCCACCCCCCCCCTTCCCCCCCCCACAAATCTCTTCTGTTTCCCTCCATTTCGTCTCTGTTTAATGATAGAGAACACTCCCCCCAACAGGTTTCGTTAGCTATGTTGTCCCCCATTTCTTCTTCTTCTTCTTCTTTTTCTTTTTTCTTCTTCTTTTCCCTTTTTCTACTTCTTCTTTTTCTTCTTCTTTTTCTTCTTCTTTTTCTTCTTCTTTTCTGTTGTCGTTTTTGTTGTTGTTGTTGTAGTTGAAACACGGGTGGGGTGATGTGGGGGGGTGTTTTTTTTAGTGATAAGGGGAGTTTTTTCTGTATTTTGCCGGAGTGGATCATGGTCTGAAGTAAGACCGCCCAGAAAGCGAAAAGTCCGGGGGTGGAAGAGTGGCGTGGTTTGTATCTGCTTGGGTCCG
>JASPKP010008229.1:0-11805 GCA_030674155.1 Stramonita haemastoma | reverse complement strand
GTTTTTTGCTGTTGCATTTTTAAAATTTTTAAACCGTTTTTTTGTTTGTTTTGCAGTTGCTGTTGTTGCTTTTTGCTGTTGTTGTTCTGTTTTGTTCATTTGTTTTTGCTGTTGTTTTTTGTTTTAAAATTTGTTTTGTTGTTTTTGCAGTTTGGTGTGTTGTTTTTGGGTGAAAGGGTGTTGTTGCTGGTTTTTTTTTTTGTGTTGTTGGTTGTTGCTTTTTAAATTGTTGTTGTTTGTTTTGTTTTTATTTGTTGTTTTTTCTTGTTGCTGTTTGAAGAGTGATTTTTTTTCCCTCTGAATTTTTTTGTTTTTGATGGTGTTCTTGATTGTTCTTAAAAGTTGTTGTTGTTTTTACTGTCTAAAGATGTCATCGTTGTTATTTCTTTTGAATTGTTGTCTTTTCTTGTTGTTGTGTTGCTGGTTGGGTTGAAGTTGCAGTTGAATCTTATCGTTGTTTTTTTTGTTGTCGTTGTTGGAGTTTTTGTTGTTGTTGTTGTTTTGTTGTTGATGTTCTTGTTTCAGGTGGTCCAATGTGTAGGCGCGCGCGTGTGTAATTTGTGTATGTGTGTTTTGGCGTGCCTGCGTGTTTGCTGTGGGTTGCGTGTGTAAAATGTGTGTGTGTGTGTGTGGGGTTTTGGGGTGTGTGTGTGTGTGTGTGTGGTGTGTGTGTGGGGTTGTTTTTTTGTATGTGCTTGCGTGTGGTGTGCGTCCTTGCGTGGGGGTGAAATGTTGTTGTGTATGTTGTGTGATTTGTATTACAAATTTTGGAAATAGCACTCAAATTTACGTGTACCGTTTTTTTGGCTGCAGTATAACCTGACAAGAGCAAACGGCTAACAGATGGTATGTATCAATCATTCTAATTTCCCCCCTCCTCCTCCTTCTCCTCCTCCTTTTCATTCCTGTTCTTCACCCCTCCCCCCCCTCCCCCTCTCCTTTCCTCCCCCTCCTCCTCTCTTCTTCTTCTTTTTCTTCTTCTTCTTCTTCTTTTTTCTTCTTTTTTCTTCTTCTTCTTCTTTTTCTTCCTTCCTTTTTCCTTCTTTCCTCCCTCCTCCTCTTCCTCCGCCTCCTCTTCTTCTCCGTGCATTGATTGTCATACCCTTTTTTTTTTTTTTCCTTCTCTTCCATTTTTTTTCAATCTTTGATTTATTTTCACTCCCTTTCTCCCCCTTTTCTTTTTTTAAAACCCCCCCCAAATTTTTCTGCTTTGTTCTCTCTCTCTCTTCTCCTCTCTCTCTCTTCTTCTCTCCTTTCTCTCTCCCCCTCTCTCTCTCTCTCTCTCTCTCTCTCTCCTCTCTCTTTGTTGTGTGTGTGTGTGTTGGTGTGGTGTGTGTGTGTGTGTGTTGTGTGTTGGTGTGTGTGTTGTATGTTCTGTGTGTGTCTGTTGTTTTCTATTGTCTGTGGTCTGTGTCTGTGTCTGTGTAGAAACCTTTTTAAAATTATTTTAGATAAAATGTTTAACTTTCAAGATTTTTGAAAGTTTTAATGCTGTTTATTTGTCATTTTGTGATGAACGTTTTCTGTCAGTTAAGTTTTTATTGATATCATTTTTTTGGGGTATTGAATTAGATTTATCCTGTTGACATTTTTGTTATTCTCTATTCCACAAAAGGGGGGGAAAGGAATTAAACCTTGTTTCCCGTGTGTGGTGGTGGTGTGTGTTTGGTGGTGTGTGTGTTGTGTGTGTGGTGTGTGTGTGTGTTATTTTTGGTGTGTGTGTGTTGTGTGTGTTTATGTGTGTGTGTGTACGGGGGTTTTGGGACATGTTTGGGACTGTTGTGTTTCGTAATGTTTATTTGGGTTGCTGATGTATATATTTTTTGTGTGTACGTGTGTGTGTGTTGTGTGGTGTTGTGTGTGTGGTGTGTGTGTTTTTGCTATTTTATGGTTTTTTGGGGAAATATGTGGATTGGGTGTTTGTGTATGGTGGGTTTTGGGGCAAATGTGTGTGTGGTGTGTGGGTTTTTTTTTTGTGTGTTGGTGTTGTGTGTGGTGTGTGGTGTGTGTGTGGTTTTGTTTTTTTGGGTTTTAGTGAGGAGTTTCCGGGCCAGATGTGCCTAGTGTTCAGACAAGGAATAGTGGAGAATTTTGCTGGAGAGGACTGGGTTGGGGCCCTAACCAAAAACATTGCTTTTCGTGGGGTTTTCTTTCTTTCTTGTATAAAATAATTTTTTTTTTTTCATTCTTTTATATCGAGGATAATGGGAAGCACTCTTTTGCTTTTTTTTTTACATCCCGCCCCCTGTTATGCAATTTGTAAATGTATCTTTTTCCCATCGGCACACCGATGGCCTACTTTACGAAAAGCGGAACAGGATAAAACGGTGCGCAATTGTTTGCGTGCTTCACCACGGGGCCTGGGTTTTTATAGTCTTATCCGAAGGATCTTTTGGCTTTTATGCTGTAATTTGTTTGTATTGTTTTTTGCGGGTTTGTTGTATAGTAAAAAGGTAAAGGGCCCCATAACCTAGGGGTTTTGTAGGGGAGCGAAGCATCAAGACCTCAGCTCCTCTGGGGCCAGCACATTTATTGAGGGGGGCGCCCCTCTCCCCCCTCCTGTTTGAGGGCGGGGACCCCTTTTCAGCTTGGGGGAACTGGGGGGGGGGGGGGGGGACTGTAAAAATGAAGTCAGGCGCGCAAAAGCACCCATCGACTTGGTAACATGCTCAACGCTGCTTAACCTTTTTTGGGGAAAGCAAGTCGTTGAAACTGTATTTATTGAATTGTATTGTATTGTATTGTTTGTTTTATATTTTTTTTGTATTGTCTTGTCTTGTTTGTCTTGTTTTGTATTGTATTGGTATAGTATTGTGTTTTGTGTTTTGTCGTGTCGTGTAGCGTGGTCGGGGGGTGTCGTGTGGTGTGTGTGGTGTGGGTGTAGTGTATGTAGTGTTTTGTATTGTTATTTAGGGTTGATGTATTTGTACTGTGTTTCTGTCTGTATGTACTGTACTGTATGTACTGTATGTACTTCTGTTTAGGGGCTTTTTTTTTTCTTCGTCAACGTTCATCAAAAACTTTGCTGTTGTCATATGAAAAAAAAGGCGTTACGCTACCTTAAGCCCTGAAAATCGGACCACGCACAACTTTTTCGTGGGAGAGAATTTTACCCAGCTTTTATTTTTGGGAAAAAACACAAAATTTTCCCAAAAGGAAAAAAACAAATAAGACAGAAGAGACAAAGAAGTGATAGAAAAGGGGAATTTCCAACACAAAATTTTGAGAAGATGGGGAGTCATTTTATACTGACAGGCCCCTGGCGGCCTTACAGGGAGACAGTGAATTGTTTTTTAATTTATAGGGTAAATTCTAGTTTTCGACGTGGATTTTTATTTTATATACTTTTTATTTATTTGTTTATTATTTATTGATCTTTTTAACTTCTAATAACCGAAGATAATGGAAACAACGCGTGTACTTTTTCAATCCAAACCCCTGTGTTTTGCGTTTTGTAAATCTTTCATCTGTTCCTATCACACAAATGACCCAAAACCCTTTACAAAAGCGGAACAGGTTTTAATGTGTGAAAAAATGTTATGCGTTTCTTTTTTTTTTACTCGGGGCCCCGGTTTATAGTTTTTATCCCCAAGAAACTCTGTCTCTGGGCCGGCATTGTCTATTTTTTTTCGCAATTATTCGACTGCTTTTTTTTGGAACTTTGGTCCCCCTTTTTTTTTCAGGATGGGGAAACGAAACGACGGGGCGGGAAACAGCTTCCGGTTCAGTTTTTTCTTCAGTCCTTCGCCCTTTGGTATACCGCCCCGGGGGTTCCGCGGCCACCCCTTTGATTTCTCCAACGTTTGCTGACCAACTTGCGCCTTTCTTTAATTTTGGGTTTTGGGTTTTTATCAGAGTTTTTATCCCCGAATTGGAATTTCGGGTACGTCTTTTTGGTTTAGGCTATTAAATGGAACCTTTTGGCGGTCCCACGCGGTTCTGAAACCCTTCGAATTGGCGATTGCTCTTTCCAATGGACCATTCCATGACGTGGGGAGAGAGAGAAAGAAAGAGAGAGAGAAGGAGAGGAGAGAGGGGGAGAAGAGAGGGGGGGAGGGGAGAGAGAAAGGGAGGGGGGGGGGGTCTGCCGCATGGGAACAGCTTGCCCCCCATACATATTACCCACTTACTCCACATTACTTTTGAATCTAGAGCGCAACCTATACTTCCGAACTACGGATGCCTACAGTTTTTGTTCTTAATAAAAGCTTGAGGAAAGGGAAAATGCAACCTTGTTTATTCAACGACCATCAAAAATATTACAATAAAAAAACAGTTGATTTTGTTTTTTAACCCTTTTTCACTTTATTCTTTCTCAAAAGAGCAAAACCGATTCCCGTCTACATGTTACTTCGAAGATGTTTTTGTTCTGAAGAGTTAAAGAAGCTGGTAGCAAAAACTTCAGTGGGTGCCCCCACGGACCGTAGACGAGGGGGCAGGGGAAGGTGAAGTGGCTTGAAGCAAAAAAAAAAACACCCCCCCCCAAACCCCCCCAAAAAAAACAAAAAAAAACAAACCAAAACCAAAACCCCATGCATTGCTTTTTCAAAGTACCACCTGGAAAAAAAAATATAACTTCGATCTTAACTTTTAAAAACTAATTTATTCTACTGATTTAAGAAAATAAAGGGGAAAATATTGTTATTCAAAAGTACCACTGAAAATTCCCTTTTTTTTTTTTGTTTGGTTTTGGGTTTTAACTTTCACACTATCTCTTTAGATGCTATAAAAATTTTTTTCTTCTTCGCGTCGAAGCTCAGACGCAACTATTTAACTGTAATCAAAACGGGAAAAGCGTTGCCTGCCATTTTAAGCGCCTGAAAGTCGGCCCCCCACATCCGCCCCTTAGCTGGGAGGAAAAAAAAAACTTTTAAGCCTTTCTGGGGAAAAAGGCAAAGAATGGACAAAGAAAGGGGAGAAAATAAACGAAAAGGGGATAAAAAAGGAAAGGGAAAAAAACAAAAAGAGGGAAGAAAAAAGGGGAAATCCTAGCACAGAATTTTTTAGAAAAATGGGGTGCCATTTATTTTAACAGGCCCCCAGCACCCCGGGAAACGAGAAAATAAAGGAGATCATTGCTTTTTAACCTACCACCACTAAAAAAAATTGACTTTGGTTTTAACTTTCAAGTTAACTTTAACTTGGTCAGTCTCTCGAGAAGACAACAATCGATGCTCCTGTCGCTACATGCATAAAAAGATGGTGGGGCGGGCAAAGGATGGATGGTAATGATAACAGAAACAGATAAATAGGTAGATAATAGAAAATAGACAGATGACAGACAGAAAGATAGATAGATAACAGATAAGAGACAAACAGATAGACAAAACAGACAGAAGATAGTAGTAGCTAGATACTAAGGATAGGGTTTATATAATATATATATTTTATATTATATAATATATATAAAATAAATAAATAAATTATATATATATAATATATTAAAAGTCATTCGGATAGACTCGAAACCGAGGCCCCGTGTCCAAATGCACGCAGAACATCTTCCCCGAAAAAGGGGTTTAAAAACCCCGTTTCCCCCCTTGGGAAGAGTAGGCCATCGGTGCCGGGGGAGCGGAGGGACAAAATTATAAAAACCACTGCACACAGGGGTCTTTTTTAGACACCATCCCTGAAAAAAATGGGGGGAAGTTGGAAACCCGACGGCTCGGGGCTGTAGGTATTGGCAACGTTTGGGGGCTCCTGCGACGGTACGGAAACCCAATTCTTGGGTCAATGCCCCCCAAAGGGATCTTTCCCAAAATGCCGTGGGAGAAGGGGGGGGGGGGGGGGGGTCGCTGCATGGGGTAACCTTGCCCCCTACAACTTGCCCAGGCTTTGCGCTCTAAAGACTAGAGCGCAACTCCTAGTCTTTCCGGACTGATAGTCCCCTATACTACTACTACTCTAACTACTACTACTATCTACTTACTACTACTACTTACTACTATACTTACTATATATAAAAATAGATAAAGTTTAGATAGAAGATAGATAAAGATAGATAGATAGATAAATATAGATAGATAAAAAGAAAAAGATAAAAAAGGCTTGAGGCAAAACAGAGCATGCTTTATTTCAACTACCAAAAAAAAACCCCAAAATCAAAAAACAACAACAACAAACAACAACAACAACAACAAAACAACAAAACAAACAAACAACCCCCCCCCCCCCAAAAAAACAAACAAAAAAAAAAAAACCCCATGGCTTTAATTTGAATTTCGCCCACGTTCAATCTGTTCAGGAATGACAATGCAGGGTCCCCCTGTCTCCGAACACAATTGGGCTAATCCATGGTTTGGAAATTTGTCAGCCACAAGCTAGGGCAGACCTACAACGTGACCCCCAGTGGGGAAATGGCTTCGCAACGGATCCCCCTTATGCGGGTTTTTTTATTTATTTTTTTTTTCCATTTATTTATCTACTTATTAATTTATTCATTCATTAATAAATTCCCCTTCCTTCCTTCCTTCATTCTTTCCCCATTTATTTTTTTTTTTTATTCATTTTTTTTATTTTTTTATTATTTTCTATCGCGATCGAGGACAATCGGAAAATTTGCTAATTTTTTTGGTCAAGGGCTCATGCGCATGACTATTTTGAATGCAAACGCTTTTGATTTGTGGCTCTACAAGATTCATCGCTTTTAAAAATAAATTTTTCCCTTTTTTTTCTTCTTTTTCTTCTTCTTCTTCTTTTTTTTCTTTTTTTTCTTTTCTTTTCTTTTCTTTTCTTTTCTTCTTCTTCTTCTTCTTTTTTTCTTCTTCCTTTTTTCTTTTACTATTATAATGGAGAAGCATCATATTTTTTTTTAAATATTTTTTTTACATCCATCCCCCGTGTGTATGTAGTTTTGTAAATCTTGTCATGTGTTCCCAAAAACACATACCTACAAAAACCCCTTTCCGAAGTTGGAGTGTGGCTGCTTTTTAAATTTGTAAAGTATTTGAAAAACGAAAAAAAAGAAAAGAAAAAAAAAAGAAAAAAAAAAAAGGAAAGAAAAGGGGCTGTAAACTTGATGAAGCATGACAAGAGGACTAAAAATTAAAAATAAAGACGACATAATTATATTCTTGTCCCTCATCAGCGGACTAATGTGTCTTTTACTTTTCTCTCTCTCTCTCTCTTTTTTTTTTAATTTTTTAGACACTATAATTTTTGAAAAATTTAAATTTTTCTTTTGCTTTCTGGCGTGATCTCTCTTAAAATTTTAATTAAAACATACTACATACATACATACTTACATATCTTACAACATACATACATAAAAATCATCCATACATACATACCAAAAACAAAAACATACATACATACATACATAAAAGTAAAATAAAAACTAAGCTTTCTCTTTCTCTTGTCTTCTGTCTCTCTGTTTTTTCTCTGTCTCTCTCTCTCTTTCTTTTTCTTCCCCCACCTTCTCTTTCTTTGGGACTTTGGTACCATGATGTGTGTGTATTCATTATATCAAAATTTCTTTTTTTTTTTTGCAGTGATTTCTTTTCTTTTGAGGGGTGGAGAAAAAAAGTCTTGTAACTTAATCTATTTCCCTAAAAATAAAAAATTTCAATTTTCCATTGGTTTCGTCCCATATATATATATTATATATATATAAATTTTTATAATAATAATATATGTATATGATTAAAAAGTATACATACACATATTTACACACACACAAAATAAAATATAATATTTAAAATAAATAGATAGTTTGATAGATAATAGATAAAAATAATAGATAGAAGATAGATAACGAATAGATAGATAGATAGATAGTAGATAATATTCTTGCCCTCTGTTTTTGAGGGAAACACATTTCTCTGTGTTTTTCCCTTTTCCACGGTCTGTCGGACTAGCCCTGAATTTCCCTTCGTGATGATCTGTGTGGGGCATGCGCTGTTCCATTCCTGGAGCCAACCTCTGCGAAGGCCCTTGCCCCTTTGATGGTACACCGAAAAAACCAGGATGCCCTCTCGCTCTTTGGGCCCCCTGGGCCAGGCCCAAAAAAGCTTGGGTGATTATTGTTTTGTTGTTGTTGTGCGTTCCCCAGGGTTAACACTCTGGGGGTCCCCCGAATGTGCACTCGACTCACTCACTCACCACCCGGGAACACTGTGAGATGAAAGTTTCACACTGAATGAGAAGTTTTTTTTTCGTTTAAGACTGTTTTTTAAGTTTTAGCCGTTAGGCCCCTACTCCGACTTAGAGGATTTTTATTTGTGGTAAAGCTACTTTAAAAGGGGGCTCATTTGGGGCAGAAAACTCGCTTTTTCCCCAACCCAAGGTTAAGAAGCTTGAGCCTGGTCGCCTTTTTAGGATGGGTACTTTCAATGCAGCCCCCCGGGTTTCCCACTGTAAACAATTGTACCACCGCCCTCTTTTGGGTCAGGGGGGGGTAAAGAACAGGGAGAGGAGATGGCGCCCCCCAATATGCTGGCCCCTAAGAAGCTGAGGTCTCAAAAACCTTGTTTCCCAACGACCACATGGGTTATGGGAACACCTTTATTTGTCTTATTTTAGTGGGGCTTTTGGGAGGGGTGGGGGGGAGTAAGGGGAAAAGGGGGAAAACTGAAATTTTAGTTGAGGAAAGGGCTATTCTTTTTCTTTTTTCTTTCTTTCTTTTTTTCTTTTTTTCTTTTCTTCGTTCCTTTTAGCTTTTCCTTATTTTTTCCCCTTTTTTTTTTTTTCTTTTTTTTCTTTTCTTCCTTTTTTTCTTTTTTCTTTTTCTTTTTTTTCTTTCTTTCTTTCTTTTTTTTCTTTCTTTTTTTTTCTTTTTTTTTTTTCTTTCTTTTTTCTTTCTTTTTTTTTTTCTTTTTTCTTCTCTTTTCTTTCTTCTTCTTCTTCTTCTTCTTTTCTTTTTCTTTTCTTTTTTCTTCTTTATTTTTTCTTCTTCTTCTTTTTCTTCTTCTTCTTCTTCTTTTCTTCTTCTTTTCCTCCTCCTCTTCCCTTCTTCTTCTCTCTGTCTCTCTCTTTCTCTCTTCTGTTCTCTCTCTTCTTCTCCCCTGTTCTTTTTCCTTTCCCCCCTCTCTCTCTCTCACCTTCTGCCCCTTGACCGTCTGTCTTCTGTCTGTCTGTCTGTCTCCCCCACTCTCTCTGTCCCCCCCGTCTGTCTGTCTCTCTCACCCACTCTCTTTTTCTCTCTGTCCTCTCTTTTTCCCTCTCTTCTCTCTCTGGATTTTTTCTCTGTCTGTCTGTCTGTCGTCTGTTTTCCCTGTCTCCCACTCTTTTTCTCTCTCTCTCTGTCTCTCTCTGTCTTTCTGTGTCTGTCTGTCTGTCTGTCTGTCTCTTTTTGTCTTTTTCTGCCCCCTGTCTGTCTTTTCTGCCTCTTGTCTCTGTCTCCTGTCTTGTCTGTTGTCTGTCTGTTGTCGTTTTCTGTCTGCTGTCTTCCTTCTCTCTCTTCTCCTTTCTCTCCTCCTCTCTCTAAATTTATTTTTTTTTTTTTAATTTTCTCTCTGTCTTTCTTTTCATTTGTACGCTTTTTTTTTTTCCTGTTTTTCAAGGGGGTGCCAGGTGGTTTCGGGAATGCCCCAAATGCCCCAGCAAGGGACCCAGAAGTAAAATGCTTTGTTTGTTTTGTTTGTTTGTGGGGGTGTGTGTGGTGATGCGTGCGTGTTGTTGGTGTTGTGTGTGTGTGTTTTGTGTGTGTGTGTGGGGTGTGTGTGGTGTCTGTGTGTGTTTGGTGTGTGGTGTATTGGTTTATTTGGTATGTGTGTGTAATATTTATTAGTATTATGTATGTTTAAAGGGTATGAAATTTTTAATGATTTTATGTATGAGTATTGTGTGGTGGTGCGTGCGGGGTGTGTGTGAACGTATGTATGTGTGTGTATGTATTGTTGTATGTATGTAGTGTGTGTGATTGTGAGGTGTGTTGTTTTTTGTGTTGTGTGTTTGTGTTGTGTTGGCGTGTGCGTGTGTGTGTGTGTGTGTGTGTGTGTGGTGTGGGGGTTGGTGTGTGTGTTGTGTGTGTGGTTGTTGGAAATTTGTTCATCTAAATTTAAAAGACTTTTCTAAAACGGAAAACATTTTTATTCTTTCCCGGGAATAACAAATAAATTTGTTAAATAATGAAATTTATCATATTACTAAAATTAGAAAGCAGAAAGCGCACCCCAGCAGCAGTAGTAGTAGTACATAGTAGTAGAAGTATAGTAGTATATAGTAGTAAATTATGTAGTAGTAGTAGTAAAGAAGGGAAAATTTGTATCATATCCTTTTTAAAATTATTTTTTTATCATTTTTTATTAAATTCTCCCATGAGTCGTAAAATTAGTACAATTGTTAGTTTCATGTCATATTTTTTTTATTATCATTATGATAAGACAATCATCATCGTCCCGCATTGTTGTTTTTTAACATAGCCCCATTTTATTTTTGAAAATCATTTTGAATCTTGGTATCTTATTTAAAAGAACAATAAACTGAATCTCCTTTGAGCCCACCCTTTTCTAACCCGCTGACGTTTTTTTTTTTTTAAACGACCGTGACTTTAACCTTGACCTAGTTTCTGTGCCTTGACCCAGTCTATGTATGACCTTCACCTTTTCGGGTCCCTGTCCCCAAGGGGGATCAGCCGGAGGCCACGTTTTTGCCACCTTTTGGGTCAGGGGGAGGTGCTTTGTATGGGGAAATTACCTGTGCGTTTTACCTGGCTACTTCTTTGGGAAACCACTGGGCGAGCACGGTTTAGGTGATTGTGTCAAAGCGCCGCGCGCGCTAAAAACACCCCAAAAACACAACACACACACACACACAAAACACCACACACACACACACACACACACACCTCCCAAACACACACCGGGCCCACACATATACATTTTTCTACATACATATATATACACCACACAACGTGCACGCCCCGGCGCCCCCAAAACCACCAACAACACACCACACACACACAACACAAACCCACAAACAACACACACAACACACAACAACACACCACACCACACCAAAACACACACAAAAAAACACCCCCGAAAAAAACCCACACACACACCCCAAACACACACACCACAAAAACCTTACCTTTTTTTTTTTTTTTTTTTTTTTTTTTTTTCCATCCCCCCCCCTTTTTTTTTATAACCAAAAAATTTTTTTTTTAATAATTTTTTTTAATCGGTTGCTTTTTTTTGGGGGGTTGGGATGTTATAAATGCAGCGATTTGATATTTTGCTTGATAAATTGAGCGCCGAAAAAAAACATACTCATGAATAATATTGTTAGTATTACTACAATATCATAATGAAAAAGATGATGATTATCGTAATTCATTCGCATTATCGGGGATTAAATGTATCAAATCAGTATTTACATAAAATTTTTTGTATGTACCTATCGGGATAGCTCAACGGTCAAAGCACTCGCTTTCCAAAACTAAGGTTAAGCACTTTGAGCAACGTTTACAATAGATGGTACCGTTTGCCGCCTTGGCTTCAGTCCCCATCGAACCTCTACCCCGCCCCCCAGTTCCCCCAGCTGAAAATGGGTACCTACCCTTCTTAGGTCGGGGAAGGTAAAGCGCGATGGAGAGGAGAGGGCACCGCCCTCAAAAGCTGGCCCCTTGCTAAAAAGTGAGGTCCTGACATTTCGTTCCTGATGGCGCAAAAGTTAGGGGAACCCCTTTACCTTCATTTAAGATTGATTGTTTTTTCCCTTTTTATATTTATTCATTCTTTTATATCAAGGATAATGGAATAAGCATCAAGTGCTTTTATTTTTTTACATCCATTCCCCGTTGTATCATTTTGTAAATCTTGTCATTTGATCTCACCCACAAAATGGGTTCCCTTTACGAAAAGG
>JASPKP010008227.1:5000-11807 GCA_030674155.1 Stramonita haemastoma | reverse complement strand
TATTTTTATTGTGTTTATTAAATTTTTATTGTTTATTTATTATGTATTTTTTAAAAAATTTTTTTTGTTTGATATTGATTATGATATTGTAAATGATTTATTGATGTTGAATTGATTTTGTTTAATTGTTGTTTGATGAATTGAAATTGTGATGATTGTTGATATGAGGTGATATGTAATATTGATGATAAATGATGTATGATAATGATGTGTGATATTGATTTTTGATATTTGTTATTGATATGTATGTTAATTGATGTATATGATATATTGATGTTGTGATGTTTGGTATATGTTATATTAATGTTTGTATGAATGTATGTATATTTGTTTTGATTGTATAATTTGATGTGATTGAATTGTTGATATATATGCTGTGTTGATTGATTTGTGTTTTTGATGATATGGTATATTGTATATTTAATGAATTGATTATGATTTGATGATGTGATAGATGATTATTGATATATTGTGAATTATATGTTGAATTAATTTAATGATGATTGATTTGATAATTTGTTATGTTGTGATGAATTATTGATTGATGTTATGATTTTTTTATGTTATTGATGTATGATATGTATTGATGTTTGTGTGTTTTGATTATGTTGTTTATAATTTGATTGTTGAATGGAAATGTTGTATGATGTTATTTGTTGTTGAATTGAAATGACATGGGATTATGATGAATGATGATGAAATGAATGATGTAGATTATATTTTGATTATGATTGATGATATTTGTATGATGTTATTGATTGAGAAATGTGAATAGAAACTGAATATGAATAATTTGATACTTAAATGTATGAATGGTGAATTTTGATGATTGTGATGTTGAATAAATGATTTGTAAGTAATTTGAATAATGATTGCTGTATGAATGTGAATATTATTTTTAATTTGATGTGAATGATAGATTGAAATGAAAATTGATGATTTGTGTAGTGTTGTGATTTTTTTATATGTGATGATGATGTGAATTTGTTTATGATTGATATTTGTGTTGTGGATTGTTGCTGAAAACTGAATGATGTGTGTGAATAATTGTGGTGAATGATGGATGGGATGTTGATTGATGGTTCTTGATGTAAAATGATATAAATATTTTGAGTTTTAAATGATTTGATGATATGTGATGAATGAATGTGATGCTTGATATGTTTTGTAATTTGATGATTGTTTGATGAATTGTATGTGTAGAAATTGATGATGATGAATGGGAGACTCGATTTTGCTAAGAAATAATTTTGTGTATAATGTTGATGATATTGATCTGATTATAGAATGAATGTGTAATGTGTATTTTGACTGAATGATAATAGATGGATGCAATATGAAATATGATATAATGATAAATTTTGTGATATGTAATTGTGATGACTTGAAATATGAATAGTGCATGATATTAATGATGATTGATTATGTGTTATAGATAATTGAAATGATTATGATATGAATGATGCTGAAATGATGTTGTATATTGATTAATGTTTGAATGAGATTTGGAAAATGGTAATTGAATTGAATGAATTGTTGTGAATTAATATGAATGAATGAATATGATGAATGATAAGATGATATATGTATAATTGAAAAGATTTGTGTGTGTTGTGATGAAAATTGTAATGATTATGTATTGATTAGTATAATTGTTTGATGATATTGTTATAAATTGATTTGTTTTAATAAAAATGGGTTTTTTTTTTTTTTTTTTTTTTTTGATTATTGATGTGTTTTAAAGTTAAAAATTTGTTTTTTGAATAAAATGATTGTAAAATTTTTTTAAAAAAGGGAAAATTTATGTGTTAATTTGAGATGTGATTGTTTTGATGTTTTTAAATAAATGTTTTGTTTGTTGGTTATTTAATTTGTTTTTTGTGGGGTAGATTTGTGTTTGTTTGGGGGTTAATGTGGTGTTTGTTTAAGGGTTTAAAATTTGGTTTGTTTTTGGGTTTTGTTTGTTTTTGTGTTGTTGTGTTTGTGGTTTTTGTTTTTTGTTTTGATGTTGTGTTTTTTAAAAAAATTTTGTTTTGAAAATTTTTTTTGATTTTTTAATAATTGAATGTTATGTATTTAAAAAATTGATATGAAATTGTATAAATATTTAATAAAATGTTTGTTAATTGTAATGTTATGTTTTTAATTATGATGTTTTTAAATTTATTATGATTTGAATTTTATATTATTATTGGGGTTGAAATGTTAAAAAAATTTTGTTTTATTAAATGGGATGAGTTGAATTTTTTTATTTGTTGAATAAAAAAAATGATTTTAATTTGATTTGTTTTTTGTATGGAATTTTTTTTTTGTTTTTTGTGGTGTTTTTGGGGGTTGTGTTTATTTTGAAGGGAAAATATTTTAAAATAAATTGATGAATTTTTAAATTTTATAAATAAAATTGTGATATTTTTAAAAAAATTTGATTTAAAAGGGATAAATGAATAGGGTTGATGAATGAAAAAAAAATTGAAAATTTTAAAAATTTTTTTTTTGTGAATAAAATTTGGTTGATGTGATGTAAAAATTTAATGAATTTTTTAAGAATAATGTTTAAAAAAATTTTTTTTTAATGATATATAGGGTTTAAAATAATTGATAATGTTTGGAATTTTTTAAATGTTGATTATTTGATGAAAAATGAAATGTGTGAAATTTTTGAATTTTTTGAATTTGTTTTAGTTTTGTTAAATGAATATTTTTTTGTTAAATTTTTGAAATGATTTTTTTTAAAAAAATGGAAAAAAAAATTGTTTTGAAATTTGTGTTTTTTGATTAATTTGAATTGTAAATGTTTGGGATTTTTTAAAAAAATTTGTTGTTTGGGGTTTGATGTAGTTTTTTGTGTTTAAATTTTGTTGTGTAAATTTTTATATAAATTAGTAATTTTGTTAAAATTTAATATATTAAAATAATATAAATATAAAATGTAAATGAAATTATGATAAAAATAAATTAAAATGATTAATAATTTTGAAAAAAATTTTTGATTTTTTGATAAATAAGATGAAATTGTTTTGAAAATGTAAAAAATTTTTGTGAATAAATAATGATAAAATGATTAAATTTAAATGATTGAAATGGATTTTTAAATGATAATGTGAATATGATTTTGATATTTAAAATTTAATAATTATTTTAAAATTTGTTGTGATATTGGTTGTGATATATTGTGGATTTAAAAAAATAAAATGGAAATTTTAAAAAATTTGTTTTTTTAAATAATTTGTAAAAATGTGAAATGTAAAATGAATAATTTGAGATGATTGATTATGTTATTTTTGATGATATAAAATGATTAAAAATTTTATTAATGATGATAATGAATAAAATTAATTTTGTTAATGAAAAAAATTTTGATTGTAATAATGATATTATTGTTTAAAAAAAAATGATTAAAATAAAATGATAAAATAAATTTTAAAAATTTTGTTGATTTTTTTTTTGAATTATTAATGGAAATGAATTTGGAAATGATAAAAATTGTTTGGGAAAAAATTTAAAATTTATTGATGAAAAAATGTAAAATTGTTAAAAATAATTTAATTTATGTTTATTGTTTTTTTGGGGGAAATGTTTGAAAAAATTGTTTATTTTTTTGTTTTTTTTTTTTTTTTGGGGGGGTAAAAAAAAATGAAAAAAATGAAATTTTGATTTGAAAAAATAAAAAAATTAATTAAGATGTGATTTTGATGATATAAATATTTTTTATGTTAAATGAAATTTTTAAATTGTATGAAAATTTTGTTAATGAAAATATTGATTAAAAATTAAAAAAATGTGTTTTAAAATTTATTTTTGTTTATGTGTTTTTGATGTAATAAAATGTATTGAATAAATTTGAATATATGATTTTTGATGATTTTATGAAAATTGTAATGAATTTTTAAAGGGTTAAAATTTGATATTAATGAATTTTTTGATGAAATTTTAATTGATAAATTTGAATGTTTTAATTGATTAAATAAAATTTTAAATTTTTGTTTAAAAATGTGGTTTTTATTTTAAATTGAATAAATTATTTAATTTTTTTGATGTTTGAAATTTAATTGTAAATTGGGGGATTTTGGTAAATGTGTTTTTAAAATAAAAATTTGATTAAAATGAATTAAAATTAAATGTGATTTTGTGTTGGGTTAAAAAAAATTTGAAATGATGTTTTGTGATTATTAAATGAATAATTATTGAAAATATGAATTGTAAAAATTAATTTGTTGATTATGAAATAAAAATGTGTAATGTTTAATTTTTATAAATAATAAAAATTGATGAAAAAAATTAATAATTGAAAATTTTAAAAATGTAATTTTTGAATGATAAAATGTTGAATAAAAAAAATATATGAAAATTTATATAATTGTGTTTTTAAAATAATAAATGTTGAATGATGATTATAAAATGATAATTTTTGTTAAAATTTGTAAAAAATTAAAAATAAATTTGATTTAAAAAATTTTTTAAATTGGGATTGGTTTGTTTAAATGTGTGAAATTTTAAAAATATTTTTAAAAAAAATGTGTAAAATAAAATTTTGTATTGAATTTTATGATTGATTGTTAATTTTTGTGAAAAATAAGATAATTGTTATTTTTTTTTTTGTTTAAAAAATTTTTTGTGAATATGATGGAATGTTTTGATTTTTTGTTGAATTGAGTTTTTTTAAAAAATGAATTTTTGTTTTATGATATGAAAATAAATTTGAATTTAAAATATATGAAATTTATTTAATTTAAATTGTGATTTTTTGTTAATTTTTTTGGGAAAGGGTTTTTTGAATAAAATACTTATAAATTTTTGTTGTTTTGGAAATATTGTAATTTTTGTGATGGAATGAAAATTTATGTTTGATAAAAAAAAGATGAAATTGTGTTATAAAAATAAAATGTGTTTATTGAAAATGAAAAAAATAATAAAAATGAAAATTTTTTAATTGAAGTAAAAAATTTTTAAATGTGTATGTTTAAAAAGGATGTGTAAATGAAATTAATTTTAAAAAATTGATTTTATAAATTTTTTAATAAATGTATGTTTAAATTTGTTTTGATAATAATGATTGTTTTAATTTAAATTTTTTTAAAATAAAAATTGATGATGATTTAAAAATGTAAATTGATAAATAAAATAAAAAATGAAAATTTTTTATTGAATAATAAATATGATTAATTGATGAAAAATTTTTTGTTTAAAAATAATTTTTAAAATTTAAAATGTAAAATAAAAAATGTTGTGATAAATTTGAAAAATTATGGGATTTTGTTTGTTTTTAATTTTTGATAAAATTGAAATTTTTGAATGTTTGAAAAATTTAATGTTAAATGATAAAAATTGAATTATATTGGAAAAAAATTTTTAATGTAAATTATTAAAAAAAAATTTAAAATAAAAAGGGAGAAATAATTTAATAAAATAAATTTTTTGGAATAAATGTTTTTATGAAATTTTATGAATGAAAAATGTAATTGAAAATATTTATTTGATAAAATTTTGGGAAATTAAAAAATTAAATTTGAATAAAATTTGTTTTAATTTAAAAAATTTGATGAAAAATTTGTTTTATGTGATTTTGATATAAAAAATGAAAAATTTTTTGTTTTTTTAATGTGTAAAAAGGGGAAAAATTTGATAATGATAAAATATGTGTTTAAAAATGGTTTTATTTTAAATTTAAATAATGTAAAAAATGATAAAAATTTGTAATTTTTTTGAATTTAAATTTATAAAAATTGTTTTTTAAAATGTTTGAATGTATTGTAATATGAAATTGATGAAAAATGAAAATATGTTGATGTTATGATTTTGTTTGTGTGTGATGATTTTAAGAAAAATTTTTGTTTAATGTAAAATTGATGATGATTAAAAAAATGAAATATGTAAAAATGAAAGTTGAATTTTGGGTTTAAAATTGTTGATTGAAAAAATTTTTTTTTTTAATAAATAATGAATTTTGTTATAATGTTTTATGTTTTTTTTATGAAAAATGAAAATTGAAATGTTTGTTTTAAATAATTTGATTATTTTTTTGATTGATATGTTTTAAAATTTTTTTAAAATGAATATGATATGATATGTTTTATTGTTGAATTAATTGTTGATAAAATTTTTTAATTATTGAAAATGGGGATAAATGTAATTTTTGGATTTGGATGATTTTGTTTATAAAATAAATATAAATATTGTTTGTAAAAATTTAAAATTTTTTAAAAATGTTTGTGTTTGAAAATTGTAATTTAAATTTAAAAAAAATGATTGAATAAAAAATGAAAAATAAAATTTTGGAAAAATTGATGATAAAAAAAATGATAAAAAATAAAAATTTTTGATTGTTTATGAAAAATGTATAAATTTTTGAAAATTGTAATATTTTTTTGTAAAATTTTAAAATGATAAATAATGATATTTGTTAAAATTGTGTGTGTTGAAAAATTAAAATGTTTTAATAAAAAAAATAAATTAAAAATTATTGGAAAATTTTAATTTTAAAGTGAAAATGTTTAATAATTTAAAAATGATTTAAAATAAAAATTGAAAAAATGATATGTTTGAATTTATTAATTTTGAATTTTTTATAAAATTGATGTGAATAAAATTTGTAATGATTGAAAATTTTTTTAATTGGGTTTTTTATGTAAAAATAATTTTTAAAAATTTTTTGGGGGAAAAAATAAAAAAGATTTGAAAAATGTTTTTTGTTTATTTTTGATGAAATTTGTTTTATGATAAAATAATTATATAATTGGGAAATTTAATTGATTTTATTTAATTGTGTTTTATGATATGGTTTTTTTTTGTTTTTGGGGAAATTTAAAT
>JASPKP010008226.1:10000-11808 GCA_030674155.1 Stramonita haemastoma | reverse complement strand
TTCACACATGCAAAAATTAACACACGCAGGGGGCCCAAAAAAAAACTTTTTTTTGGGGAAATTTTTTTTAAACCACACAGTACAAACTGAAAAGGGCATTCAAAAAAAATTGAGTTGATTTTTTTCATCTGACTACAAGTTTTGCTGTTGTCGGTTTTTGTTTTTTTTTTTGTTTGTTTTGTTTTTTTTTTGTTTTTGGAGGAGGGTATCACCCAAAACCCCCTTTCCAAAAATTTTAATTTTTATACGAAAACGATTTCCATCCAAAATATTTTGAAATAAGTAGACACTTTAAACCCCAAAGCAAAATTAGTACGCAGAATAACCCGGGGGGGGGGAAAAACTTGATGGTCAGAGAAATACGCTCGTAACTACTGACCCGGTTCGAATCTCTTTCCAAGCATTTTTCCCGGTAGAAAAAGGGTCGGGGGGCGGCCCCCTTTTTCCCCCCAAAAAGGGGTCTTCCAAAAAGAAATTAAAACCGAGGTCCATATGCAAACACTCAAAAAATTTTGAGCACACTTTAAAAAAAACCCTTTTTTCCCGCTTTTCGGAAGATTTGGGCCCCATTTTTTGTTGGCTTGGGGAAAAACAGATGCCAAAATTTCCCAAAAGCGCATACACACAGAGATTGGATTAAAAAAAAAGGCTTATGAATATTTTTTTCCCTTTTCCCCTAGAGGGGGAAAAAAGTTAAATAAAACAAAAAATTTAATAATAAGAAAAAATCATGGAAAAATTTTTCTTCCTCATTATAAGAAAGGGGGTTCACCAGCAGTTCGCCCTTTTTGCTTTGAAAATACTTTTTTTTTTAAACCAAACATAAACCCCAACCCTCCCTTCTGCAGTGGATGGCGGGGCTCCTCAGATCCCCCCCCAAACCTGCAGTCCCATGCGTAAAAACATGGGGGGCCGCTAAGCAATAATAAAAAGGGAAAAAAAATAAATTATTGAAAAAATTGGACACCCGCAGCAGACGGAAAGACAACGACAGCCCGACAAAAGGGGGGAAGGCAGGGGGCCGGGGGAAAGGGCAACGGCAGGCGGGAAAAACGGGATGGGATAGATAAAAAAAATTTTTAAAAAATAGTGATAGATAGTTTGAAGATAATAATAGATAATAGAAAATAGATGATAGATAGAAGATAGGGGGGGGAGGTAGGTAGGTGGGGGAGGTGGGGGAGGTAGGTAGGTGGGAGGGAGGAGGTAGGTTAAAGGGGGGTAGTAGGTAGGTAGGGGGGTTCGGGCGGTCGGATCCGACGATGGGGTAGATAGATATTTATTTTTTTATTTTTTTATTTTTTTTTTTTTTTATTTTTTATTTATTTATTTATTTTTTTTATTTTTTCTTTTATATCGGGGGAAAAAGAATAAGCAATCATTGTTTTTTTTTTGCCCAGACAGGCGGGGAAACAACAATAAAATTTAAAAAAAATTTTGATAGATAGGAAAGATGGGAAAAAGATAGATAGATTATAGATAATAATAAAGAAGATAGATAGATAGATAGATTAAAAGATAGAAAAATAGACAGACAGAAAACAATCCCATAATACTTTAATACATACATAAATACATACATCCATACATACATACATAAAATACTTTTAACATCAAAATACTTTAATAGCTACTGCAGTTAGAAAGATGGGACAGATACTAGCTGCTAGCCACTAGATAGATCTTTGCTACAGCTACAATACATAGATTAAAACAAAAGTGATAAATGATAGTTTGAATAGATGGGAAGATAATAATAATAATAGAAAAGTTTAGATAGATGGGTTTAATGGATGGATGGGGGGAGG
>JASPKP010008226.1:0-5000 GCA_030674155.1 Stramonita haemastoma | reverse complement strand
TCTTCACTCCCTCCCTCCCTCTCCCTCTCCCTCTCTCTCATCTTTTTTCTCTATGATTTTGTCTGATTCTGTCAAGAATTTCAGGATGTGTCCTCAGCTTCGTTTCCAAAAAAAGGAGATCAGCTTGACCCAGAGTGTGATGTCATTTCCAGACCCCGTCTGTTTATTTTCCCTAATAGTGTCTGGCATTCTTATGGTGGAGACATCAAGAAACACCTGCTCACCATCAGGTCGTATAAAGACAAAAGGGACGTCAGAAGGCTTACACATAAAACAGCTGCCTGCAACCTACCTAGACGATGTCTCGATGACCCAGATATAACATTTCATTGTTTTTTTTATGTTTTATAACCCCTTTATGTTACAGCAGATTTCTCTGTGTAGAAATTCGGGCTGCTCTCTCTGGCTCTGGGAGCGTGTTGCCAAAAGTACAGCGCCACACAATATTTCGTTATTTTCTTTTACTTGTCTGCCTCTGTATTTGTTTCCCTATCAGAGTCGATTTTTTTCTACAGAGTTTTGCCAGGGACAATCCTATTGTTGCTCTGGGTTCTTTTACCTACGTTGTATAATGATGTGTAACACACGGGATCGACCTCCGAAAGACTAGAACCCAAACCACCACATAAAATATTCTACTGGATGGGGGGAAAGTTTTTGGCCCAAACGGGATTCGAACCACAGCACACTCTGACCGGCCTTTTTGCTTCTTAGGCTAGGCAGGCGCGTTACCTCTAGACCACCGATCCACTGTCCAACGCACATCAATTGTAGTGGAGTGGCTAGATTGTATGATGTCGAATGGAATCTATTGCACTTAACAGTATTTTTACGTTGTCTTCTAATGTAGTCAAAGTCAAGTAAAAAAAACACTTTAATCATCCCATGAAGGGCATTTACGACACTGACAGACATTTTAATACGAATCATTATCTCAAAAGACACAAAGTAGCTACATTTCATATTGGCTCAAACATTTTTTAAATAACATCAAATAAAAAAATATTACAAACACACACACGCACAACATACATACACACATACACATACACACACACGCACGCGCGCACGCATGCACATGCATCGTATCGTATTCTATTGCAATAGAAAATGCGGCGCAAAAATGGGGAAATGGAGGAAAAATTTCGGGCACAAACGGGGATCAAACCTAGACTTTTCACTTTTCACCATTACCTCTAGACACTGATCCCCCTTTCACCCGTTTTACCCTTACCTTGAACTCTTTACGTTCTTTCAAGCTCACTTTTGATCTTTCGCAGTCCATTGTGACTTCTTTCTGATGATTCATTTCTATCGGGGCTGAAAACTTCAAAAATGCAAAGCAGGAGGCCATTGCCTTTGGATTAAAGACGGAGTCATTTTCTCTAAAATCGTGTCTTTTCATCGTCTTTTCACAGTGGATTTTTTTCCCCTTTTTGCTTTCTTGGCAAGTCTTTGTCACTGTCTCTCTGCCTCTCTGCCTTTCTATCTCTCTGACTCTTTCTGTCTGTCTCTGTCTGTCTATCTGTCAGTCTCTGTCTGTCTATCTGTCTATCTGTTTATCTGCCTGCCTGCCTGCCTGTCTGTCTGTCTGTCTGTCTGTCTGTCTGTTGGGCTGTCTGTCTGTCGTCTGTCTGGTCTGTCTGTCTGTCTCTCTCTCTCTCTCTTCTCTCTCTCTCTCTCTCTCTCTCTCTCTCTCTCTCTTCTCTCTCTTTTCTCTCTCTTCTCTCTCTCTCTTCTCCTCTCTCTCTCTTCTTTGATGACTTGCTGGATTGATCTCCCCCAGACTTTCCACCGGAAAACATTGTCTACTTCCAGGTTGAAGCGCACGCACTCCACCTGAATCTGTCCGACGTCATTTCCTGCATTTGCACCCTACTTCCTTGACAGAGAAAATCACTTTGACTGAAATGAAAATAGCCTGCGCTTCCGAAGAACGTTCGTAAAGACGGGAAAGTTTGGGAGATGGTCCAAATTTTCTCTTCGCTAAAAAAAAATCTTATTGACCCTGATCTTATGATTCTTTAGAAGTCTGTTGGTCAGTCAGCCAGGCAAGCAGGTAGGTAGACATAAAAAAGCAGGAGGGTCTAGTTTATTTATTCCTTTTATTCATTTATTTACTCTTTTATATCGCGGATAATGAAATAAGAACTTATGTGCTTTTCCTACATCTAGTCCCCGTGTGTATGCTTGTCATCCGTTCCCATCGGCACACAATGGCCTACTTTTCTGAAACGTGGAACAGGATTTAACGTGTGCGCAAGAAGATCTGCGTTCGTTCGCACACAGGGCCTCAGTTTATAATCTCATTCGAAAGACTTTTTGGGGAGAGTGGAGTCAGCAATGATGTGAACTCAAGGGGAAAAGTCCCTCGAACGGGAATCGAACTCGGGTCGTCAAATTTCGAACGCAATGTTCTGAATACTAGGCTATCCCGTCCCCGTATTTGACCTGTTGTCCAGCTTATGACTCTTTGGAAGTCTGTTGGTCAGTCAGCCAGGCAAGCAGGCAGGCAGACATACAGGTAGGCAGGAAGATTTTGTCAGCTACTCCGATGGCTGATTACTTTGCTCGGTTGATATTACCTTAAATCTTTTCAAACGGTTTGTTGGTTGGCTAGCTGGTTGGATTTGTGAGTTGATTGGGTGGTTATTAGGCTGGACGATTGGTTGGTTAATTGGTTGGTTGGTCAGTTAGTATGGTGGTTGGTTAAAGGCTGGTTGATTGGTTGGTTGGCTTGTTAGTCAGTAGGTTGGGTTGGTTAAAGGCTGGTTGATTGAGTGGTTGGTTAGTTTGTTGATTTGTTGCTTGTTTCGCAGTTGATTGGTTACATGGTTGGTCAGTGGGTGGATGGGGGTTGGGGAGTGTGTCAACGGATAGATGCCTGATTGGTCGATAAATGAATCTGGTTTTGGTTTGTCACCTTCCTGTTTACTGATTGGTGATTCAGTTTGTAGACTTGTTCGTTAGTTATTCAGTCGGCTGGTTACAGCAAGTTAGCTACACACCCTATCTCTGTAGCTCTCTTTCTCTTTCTCACCATCTTTGTCTGTCTGTCTGTCTGTCTGTCTGTCTAACTGTCTGTCTGTCTGTCTGTCTGTCTGTCTGTCTGTCTGTCTGTCTGTCTGTCTCTCTCCTCTCTCTCTCTCTCCTCTCTCTCTCCTCTCTCTCTCTCTCTCTCTCTTCTCTCTCTCTCTCTTCATGTTTGTTTTCTTTCTTCCTCCCCTACACACACGTGCACGCGCACACATACACACACACAAGCATGCAACACACACACACACTGCGACAGACAGACAGAGTCAGAGGGAGAGGGAAACAGACAAACAAGGGCACAGGGAGGGAGAGCGACACATAGTCAGACAGACAAACAGAGGACACGCAGATGCACAAAAAGATACAGAGACAGACAGACGGAAATACAAACAAATAAACAAAGGGAGACACAGATGTACGTAGAAACAGATAATTATACAGACATGCCTACAGACAAACAAACAAACAAAGAAGCAGACAGAAAAACGGACAAAAATATGGGGAAAAAAACTACGATTGAAGTGAGGGAGGGGAAAGGTTGTACATTAGGCAAGCAGTAATGCATGGCCATTAACTCCCTGAATGTTGTGTCCGAGCCGGCAACCCAGACGTTTTGGACAGCTGATGGATCCCTTTGAAATGGGGGATCCTGGTTCCAGCCTCCTCTGTGTGTGTGTGTGTGTGTGTGTGTGTGTGTGTGTGTGTGTGTGTGTGTGTGTGTGTGTGTGTGTGTGTGTGCGTGTGTGTGTGTGTTGGGGTGTGTGTGTGTGTGGGGTGTGTGGTGTGTGTGGTGTGTGTGTGTGTGTGTGTGTGTGTGTCTGTTTGTCTGTATGTATGTATGTTCGTTTGTCTGTCTTTCTGTGTGTCTCTTTGTATCTCTGTTTCAAATTGGGCATTGAAGATTGAATTTGAAACAATTTGTAAATGTTCGGTAGAAGATGAAATACATTTTTTGCTTTCCTGCCCAGGGTTAAGAGATATACGAGAGCAGTTCATACCAGAGAAGTACTATAGATATCCATGTTTATTCAGGACGGTTTTGTTATTAGCTTCGACGAATGAGTGTATTGTAAAACAATACATATGTATAAAGCATTTAAAAGGAGAAGTATATATGTAAGATAATGCCATCACATGTCCATCATATTTTTGCTGTTGTTGTTGTTGTTTGCTTTATTTGTATTCCCCCTTCTAAGGGGCCATGGCCTTTATGAATGAACATTTCAAACATTTCAAAACATTTCTGTCTGTTTCTCTGTTTGCCTATCTGTCTGTTTGTTTGCTTGTTTGTCATTCTGTTTGTATGTCTTTGTGTCTGTTTCTCTGTCTGTCTGTTTCTTTGTTTGTGTGTCTTTCTGTCTGTCTGTCTCTTGATACCTCTGTCTGTCTGTCTGTCTGTCTGTTTGCTTGTTTGTCTTTCTGTTTGTATGTCTTTGTGTCTCTGTCTCTGTCTGCCCTTTATTTTCTTTGTTTGGGTGTCTTTCTATCTCTCTCTGTCTCTTTATATCTTTTTACAAAATGCATACACACGGGGACTGGATGTAAAAAAGCACACGAGTGCCTATTCCATTATCCTAAGAATAAAAGAAAACATAAAATAAATAAATAAATTTGTATCTCGTCTGTATGTCTGTCTGTTTGTTTGTTTGCTGTTACTGGTCTGCCACCAGCGACAAGAGACTTTAATCAGAGTCAAAAACCCTGTCAAGGGTAGCGAAGACAACACCCTTATTTCTAGAATCGAGACATGATGAAAAGGACAAGAACCTATACTTGAGACAGAAGATGAGACACACACAATCTGCTATAATTATCCCATATCGTTGGAATGAAAAGCACTCATTTCTATCGTATATTTACCCAAAAAATTACACCAATGAAAGCTCATGCAATCATATGAAAGGAATCCGTGAACATACATTTTTTTTGTGTAGGGTCCCAATAAAAATTTTTAAGGATTCTTA
>JASPKP010008225.1:0-11812 GCA_030674155.1 Stramonita haemastoma | reverse complement strand
AAGTCTGACCCTTAACCCCCGGTTGGCAATTGTCCCTGACAAAAGCTTCCCAACAAAAATTCCCCCCCTCCAACCCTTTTGTTTATACCATGTTCAAGCCCTTTTTTTTGTTGTGCTTTTCATAATCAGTTATTCGGAGAAGGAAACAAAAAAAGAAAAGACAGAAGACAGATCACGGCGCTTCTCTTCTTTGAAAAGCAGGTTCGCTGGGAGAAGCGTTGAGGAAGTGATGGGGGAAGATGGAAAAAGGGGGGGGATGCGCACCTTGCCTGGAACTATCCAGGAAGTAATTGGTATTTCCAGATTCTATGGGTTCTCCCCCACCTGTTAAAAACCTTACTCCCCACAGACAAATTTAAAAAATTTTTAAAGTCTGTCCGGGCCTAGGGCTATAGGTGGTGCTTATGGGTTTTTCTGTGGCGTTAAGCGACTGGGTCTGACTCCCCCTTGGTGGACCAGTCTATCGCAGGGTTCCCCCAACCAAGGTTGGTCCCCCTTTTTCCCCTGGGGGGGGGTGGAAAAATACCCCGTTTCCCAAGACAAAAAAAATTTAAAAAAAAAAAACAAACTGTCTGTTAAAAAAAACCCAAAACACCCATCTGTCGTTTCAAAAATCATACATAACCAACGGTCGGTTTAATAAACAAAATAACACGCCCTGTCGTTTAAACAATCAATAATAAACAACTGTCTGTTTTAATAAAAAGACATAAACCCCCCGTTGTTTTTTTTCTCTTGAAAATGACCAGTGTGGTAATACATTAAAAAATAAAAAGTACGGCTTGGCACAATAAAACCTGAACAACGGGGCACTTGGCTGGAACCGGGAAAAGGGTGACCTTTTATTCAGGGAAAAAAAACTCTTATTATATTCCGATTACTTTCAATTTCATTTAGGTTTTGGGAAACAACACCCCTCCTCAACTTGAATGGAAAATTTCAATGAAAATGAATTGTAAAAGAGAAACACCGAAACTCAAAAATTTGGGAAGAATGCTTGTGTTAATTTGATTCAATGGTTTTCAAAAAAATTAAACCTTTTGGGCTTTAAATATATTGAATAAATCAGTAAGAAAAAACATGTTTGGCGATGGGGGTGTGTTGTCAGGAATGGAAAATTCAAAACCCAAATAGAAAAAAATAAAAGGGAGCAAACACATGAGTGATGGTTTGCTACTGCCCCCAATTAAAAACGTCATATAAAATAAAATTTAAATTCTGCAGAACAAATGATAAACTTAAATGTCAAGATATTCAGTTTTTGTGAAAAAGTGTCCCTCAGTTTGAAGGTTTTTGGAATTTTCATTTGGGCCCTTCCTCTATGTAATTATATGGGTTTAAGTTTCATGAAAAAAGTGGAAAGAAATTTCAGTGGTATTGCCCCCAAAATATACGACCCTTTAAAAACTATATATTGTGACTTCTACAGACCCCTTTTGAATCAAGTTGGATCCCCTAGCTACACTGGTCCTTCTTGAAATACAGCCCATAACAAACCAAAAATACGAGCTTTGTGCTCTTCAAAAGATAAAAAGGGGATCCAATTTGCCCCCCTTTCACACGATCACTTAGGATCAAGTTGGATCACCTGCTACACGCTGTCCCCTTGATTACAGGCCATAACAAAATCAAAAACAAAGCATTTGTGCCTCGACAAGACTAGAAAATAAAATGATATTTAATATCAAACAATGCTTAAATTTGACTAAAAAGAGAGACACCAAATACCGTTTCCTCTAGTGCGGTCATGTACAGATCGAGAAAATGGATTAGTTGGGATGTGTCTTTCAGGAAATTTGGAGTTTTGGGGGTTTCGGCCCTAAAACGTTTGTCTGGGTGTGGAAGGGGTCGGAGTTTGTTTGTTTTTCCCGTTTCTCCAGTTTGAGGGTTCAGCGGGAAATGAGTCCCGGGAATGAGTCTGGGTTTGGAGCAGGTTTGGAAGCGCCAGGTTTTTGATGTGTGTGGCAGCTGCGAAAATGGGAAAATTTTTGGTGATGAGAGACCGTGGGGCGGCAAGTGTTACTGCTCCCCTTTTCTTTTCCCCCGCAGGGTGGTTGTACGGCGTTGTAGCGCTTTTGTTTGGGTGCTTGCCCAACCCGTAATCCCCAGGTCCCATTTTTTGTTTGTGAGTGTGACGGGGGGCTTTTAAGTTTTCTCCCCTTTTCTTTATTTGGAGGGTTCATTGGGCAATACGAGATGACGGGCCCGGAGAGAGTGTTTCGGGCTGGGGGGGTAGCCCGGTTATCTTCGTCTGTCATTGACAAAAGGCGAGACACCATTTTGCGTGTGTGGCTTTCCCCTGAAGTTCGGAGAAACGTTGGGATTTCCCTCTTCAGTTTGGCCGTCAGTGTTGTGTACGGTATTGTTTTTGGGGGTTTCCCCACAAACCCCCGCTGCCCCGTTTCGCCTCGGCCAAAAGGCGTAATTTTCCGTCCCTGAAACCATTCCTCGGTTTTCTGTGCAAACCCTTGCCTTTTAAATGGTGGGCCTTGTTGTTTGCGATTTAGGGAAACCTTGGGTGGAAAATTTGGTCCAGGGGGGAGTATAGTTTTTTGAAGGGGATGAGCGATTTCCCTTCGGGTATGATTTTATTCGTCGTGACCACAACACGTTTCCCCCGATGGAAACGGTCCAGCAAAGTAAACGCCATGTACCCGGGGCCCTGAAGGGAGTGGTGTTGGTTGGGAGGTTTTTGTTTTGGCCTTTGTACGTGGTGGCGGAATAAGACTTTCACAATTTCAACCGTTTGTCGATCCCGGAACCCAGTTTTTTCCCCGGATCAGTTGCTTGGTTTCACAATACCTTGGTTGATGGTGAGCAATGTCTTGGCTTGGTTTGAAGTGACTGGGAAGAATGGACGTGCCCCCTTAAAGAAAAGTCCTCATGCCGGTAATCGTCTTTGAATGGAAAAGTCTGAAAGGGTCATTCTCCATTGTCCAGTTTGGACCCCCTGCAAAACTTTGGGGGGGTTTCTGAGTTTCGTCGAAATGTCTTGCGTCATTGCTTTCGGTCTGAAATTTGGTAGGAATGCAAGTACTCTCCCCGGTTGTTTGCAGGTGTTGTTTGAGGATGCCGGTGTGTAGTCAGGGGGTTTTGTTATTTTGCCGGGCCCGTACACAAATTGCCCCGTCGGCGGTCGAAGACCCCATTCTAAATTGGGCTGTTTTTGGGGGTTTCGGCTTTTGACTATCCGAGAGTGGTTTGTGGTCAGGATGGTTTGAATGGGTCTTGCAGTACAAGTGGAAAAGTTCTTCCTAGACGCAGAAGATCTCTCTATCTGTTGTGAGTAGCGTTTTTCGAGTCTGTGAGCGTCGGGTGCTAACAGATTGCTTGTTGTTTGGCGAGAATGCCCCCAAACCAAATGGGCTGCAAACCCAGGATGGTTTTTTGGGATCAAAGTTTGCCATGAGGGGTTGAGGGGGCATTTTTTCAGCTTTTTGAAAAGCGCCTGTTGATGTGAACCGGTCCAATAAATTTTTTTTGAGTAGTTACGCGTGGCTGGTGTTGTGCATACGCGGAAAAGTACCCCAGCCATGTATGAGTCATACCCAAAAAAGCTGGTTCAGCGATGTTTGTGGTGCAGGGGCGAGATTGTCTTGGTTTTTCAGGATCTGCGGTCATCCCCCCCCTTTTTCCCAAAAACTGGCCAAAGAATGTCGCTCGGACGCAGAAAAATGCATTTCTTTCGGTTGAGTTTTGTCCCCCCTCTTGTAGGGTTTTAAGTGTCTTTTCAAGTCTGTCGTTTTTGTGAGTAGCCCGAAAACGTGATTTTCGTCAGACGATTTCTAAAAGCCCAGGGAAAGTCAGAGTACATTGGATTGGGGTTTTGGAAAATTTTGAAGCTGCATTTATCCAAAAAACAGCCTTTTGTATCTGAACAAATCCAACGTGAGTCGAGAATGTAGTGATTTTCGAGGCTGAGTCAATTTCCGCTGATGTAGGTTTAGTCATGTCAAGTTTGCTGAACCCTTTTAGCCCCATTCAGATCGCAATCAAATGTCGAGTGTTGGCTAAAGGGTGTTTTTTTACCTATTTCTTTGTTTTGGTTCGGAATAACGCAACTCTAAATTCTCCCTCCGTTTTGGGGGACCCAATAGGGTGACCAGGGAGTTGGTCCGTTACCCGGCCCTGATGTCCAATTTAAGTTTCTTCAGTTTGGTCCATGTTTTGAGAGGTGGAACACGTGGTGGGGTTGGGCAAGGGGTGTATTCAGGATCCACATGCGTTTGATTTTCGTTTTTGATGTGTCTGTTTACCATCAAAAAAGTTCTGTGAAGTTGTCACGAGGCTTTTTGATTGGGGAGATGTTTTTCCAAATTAGGTTGCAGAGAATGCGAACTGTATCAGTCCCCGTTGTCAGGTCTGCGCAGAAAGACTATTTTTTTCTTGTCATATTTTGGGCGGTGAATTTTTATGTGTTTTTTGCCTTTGTATTTAGGTTTCGAAAATTTTATCCCAAAAGGAAAAAGGGTTTTTCAGAAACCCTAGGCCCTAATTTTGGGCATGGCTGTTTGGTTTCAGATTTGTTGGGTATCGACTGTGACAATATTTTTCTGTCGACCCCTGCGACAAAAAATTTAGTTTTTTCCCAAACAGTGTGGCATGGCTGCTGGAATTTTTGGAATTGTGGGTGACGGGAAGACTGTTCCCCATGGGTAAGGTGTCTGTACAAGTATTCGTACGTTGTTGATCTTCAAAAGGCTTTTGTTGGATCTCAAACACGGGTAGTGTTATCTTCGAACAAGCTCTGCACTGCTTTCCTGCGTGGACATCCGGGGGGGTGTGGGAAGGTCCCCCAGTTGGCATGTGTGTTATGTCTTTGGGGGTCTGGAAATTCCCTTCCTCGCTGGAAATCCACTTGCCTCTTGCTGGAGCCACTTGTCCCCCACGATGTTTTGAGAGAGGACTGACTCCTCCTTTCCTGCTTACGACCGGCAGAATTTTTGATGCGTTTACCCTTTTGATGTGGCTGTTTTTCAATGTCTCAGCCCTACTTGGTGTCTTTTAGATCGTGCTTCCCAAAGTTTGGTCCGTGTAAACGAATCCCTAAGCGTCTTCTCTGTCTAGATGATGTGCAACATGCAAAATTTGTGTCAGAATTTTACTGTCTGCATCGTGAAAATCGCAGTTTATTGCTAACGCACGGGCGAGTTGGAAATGTCTTGTCTCACTGTGTTTTGTGTCCAAACTCGAACTTTTGGTTGTAGTGGTATTCTTTTTGGGGTGAAAGTATTTTAGTGAAAGATGTTGGCACATTGTATTCGTTTGGTTCGTGTCATGGTTGCGCCGCTCCCCCTTTTTTTCCCTCAGGAAAAAGATTGTAAATTTCGAAGATTTCGTCGCCTCGTAATGAAGGAGTGGGTTTTTTTTGGGTCTTTGTAATGTCCAAAGCAACCCCGAGATTTTTTGAATTTGAAGCCCAATTTCCCCCAAAGTGTGCCAAGTTTTCATTTTTTGATAGAGTGAAAAGTTTTGAAATTTGGCGACTTGTCGCCCTTTGGAGTTTAGACTTTAAAAACGTATTTACCCGTCGCCCGTTGTTATGTTTTCTTGAGAATGACCCGCTAGTGGCCAATACATTCAAAATACCCAACGTCGGTTGCGCCAATAAAACCGAAACGTGGCATTGGGGTGGACCGGAAGGCCCTTTTTTTCAAGGGAAATTTTAAATATATTACATTTACGTCTCTTTAAATTTTGTTAGGCTTGGCACACACGTTGTCGTTTCAACAAACAATCAAACCAAATGTCTGTTTTAATAAACAAGAATAAACAATGTTTTGTCAGTTTTTAACAAACAATAATAAAAACAAACTGTTGTTTTATAAACGCATAAAACGTTTGTCAGTTCAACAAATCAATACAAAAAAAAAAACCCGTCAGTTTCCCCCTTTTTAGTACTTCGGCTTTCCCCCTTTTCCAACCCAAACCACACCCACAAAAACCACACCACACCCCAACCACACCACACCCACCACACAGTGACAAGTTTTCAAAACTGCATACACTGGTACTGGATACAGTATACAAGACAGAAAAACTATGGCAAGTGTACAGCAAAGATACAATGGACTTTTCCCCCCAAAGATACAAGGCCACAAAATCCCCCGATAATGAAAATAAACTGAAAATGCACTAAAAAAAAACAAAAAACCGTAGTCTAACAATTTTAAACGGTAAAAACTCCTCAAATCGGCAAACAGTGGAAATGGTGGTCTAGGGGTTTAACACGCCTGTTACAAAGTAAAAAGTTGGGTCGAAATGTGCAGGGTTCAAACCCTTTTGGGGCCAAAATTTTCCCCATCCTTAGCCCATGAATGGTGGTTGGGTGCTAGTCATTCAGAGAGCTTTAAACCGAGGGGCCCCCCATGTTTTTACAAAAATTTATTTTGCGCACTTTAAAAGAACCCCGGCAACAAGAGGGTTTTCCATGGCAAAATTTTGTCGAAAAAAAAACCACTTTAAAGGGAAACAATCCGTTGCGACAGAAGAAAAAAAAAAGTCTGGGTAGGGGTGATTGTGGTTTTTTTGCTCTCCCCCGGGGGGAGCAGCCTATTTCACACGGAAACTGCTGTGACATAAAACGGTACCAAAAAAACCAAAAAAACGAAAAGGGACGGGTAGTATTTTAAAAAGGTCAACGACAAACCTAAGCATGTAAAGACAATAACTGAAAAATGCGCCCAAAAAAAAAAAAAAACGTAATTTTTCCCCCCAAAAGTAAAACTCCTCAAAATAGTGACGTCGTACTTGCGCATGAAAATGAAAAATAAAAAATCATCTCCACTTGCACACCCGAAGATGAAAATGAATAAACTCATTTTGTATTTTTTGTATTTTGTCCATTTTGTCACGCAGATTTCTCTGCGTGAAATTCGGGTTCCCCCCCCCCGGGGAGAGGCGTCCCCACTGTGCGCCCCTACCCATTTTTTTTTTCTTTTTCCGCATGAAGTGTATTTTTTTTCCCTATCGAGGGGCTTCTTTCTACGATTTTGCCCAGGGACAACCCCCTTGTTGCCGGGGGGTTTCTTTTAGTGCGAAAATGTGATGTGAAAACCCCGGGGACCTGGTTTATGCCCCCTCCAAAAGCTAGGCCCGCCCACCACTCAGGGTAAAAAAGATGGGGAAAAAAGTTTTTGGGTCCAAAGGGGTACAAACTCCCCACACCCCGACCGGACTTTTTGTTTTCTAGGCGGGCGTGACCCCCTAGACCACCGACCCACCTGCGCCTGAAGATAAAAATGAATAAAATCATCTCCATTTGAAACCCCTGAAGTAAAAAATAAATAAACTCTCCCCACTTGCACGTGAAGAAAAAAATGAATAAAACTATCTCCACTTGCACAGTGAAGATGAAAATGAATAACTTTCCATTGGCCCTAAAGAGGCGTGAGGGTTGGCAGCAGAGTTCCCCACCAAAGGTACCCCCCCGCTGATGTACACCAGCCAGTAGACTCGCGGATGTGTTCTCGTACGGCGGCACGTAATCCCCATTCCCCAGGTGCCAGACATTCCTCATCAGCTGAAAAAACCATGCGCGGGTAATAAATATTAAGGTAATAATAATGTGTGATAAAAATAATGATAATAAAAATTGATAATAATAATAAAATAATAAAAAATAATATGATGATGATGATGTGTTGATGTTGTGTGTTATGTGTGATTAATGTTTGATATGTGATGTAAAAATAATAAAATAATAAAAATAATAATAATAATACAGGGAATTTATATAGCATATATTTGCATCAATAAAAAAAAAAAACTAAACTTTTCTTCGTTATAAAAACGCTCGACTGCGATTGTTATCTGTGCTGCTTTAAGCTCCTGCGTCAGGCCCGCACACCCAACGTCGCATGGGAGAAAAAAAACTGTTTAAGTTTTCTGGAAAAAGCAGAGAATGGCCCAAACTGCAGAAAATAGAAGAGAAGGTGCAAGAAGAAAAGGAAAAAGGCAAAAACAAAGAGAGGGATAGAAAAGAGGGAATTCCTGGAAAGATTTTTCCAAAAGGGGGGGGGGGAAGCTATTTATACGCGGGCCCCCTGGCATCCCCATGGGGAATAAAAGAATAAATGATGATTAACCCCTTTAGCGCGTTGAAAACGGGTTTTCAAAAAAAACCATCACCACCAACGCTCAGTTGATGTTTGCTGTTTGTCAGATTCAATGTCTATAAAAGTTCATCCAGCATGTCCGGGGCAAAATATGAAGTGTGAAAGGGGTTAAATAAAAAAAAGAAACACACACAAAAAACATATTTTTTAAATTTTAAAAAAAAATGGGTAGGCGCTGGTTGTGGCGCGGTTTTTTCCCCCGGGAGAGAGAGCGCCCTGAATTTACGCAGAGAAAATTTCTGTGCATAAAGGGTATAAAATTTAAAAAAAAAAAAAAATTTGAGGGGGTGTTAATTAGTTTCTCCCATGCATTGAGCCCGTGTGGCGTTGTGTTACTAAATCGGGAACATGAAAATTGTAATGTTTTTTCCCTTGGGTGGTGGTCGAAAACCCCCCATTGCATACTTTTTCCCTTCAGGTGAATGGTAAATTTATGAACCCCCTTTTCAGGGTAATCCTAAGGGCTAGTTCCCCACCGAGAAGCGTGCAGAGATGGGACATCACATGGGCCCAATGTCCACTCGCAATAAAAATAAACAAAAAAAAACCCGCAGCGCATCACACGGATTCCCCCAGGAAGTTTCTCCCCGTAAGTGCCGTGGGGAAAACTGGATCAGTCCTTGAAGACCTGGAAGGGGGCCCCCGTTTCTTGTACAGCAGACCTGATGCCCCCCCGTAGGCCAGGGGAAACCCCGCCGAAACCCGATGAACTTTCCCTCAGTCCTCACCTGTGGGCCGTCGGTGGTAGGTAGGTATGCTTTGGGTTAAAAAATAATACAGTGTTGCCCCCTTTTTTTTACGTTGTTTGTATGTATGCCCCAGTAAAACAATATGGATTTTGTCCGCCTGTTTGTACTTGGTTTTTGCATGTAGGCCCTTTTTAAACTAAACCAAAACAAAAAAATATTGTGCACAGAACACACGTTTTATCTGGAAAGGGTGTAAAATGAGGACTATATATAATATTACAACCCACCCCCCAAAACACACCACCACACCCCCCCCCACCCACCGTATTACTTTTGTGAAAGGAAAAAATTGAAGACTCTAACCCCCCCCCCTACAAACACACAACCCCACCCCACCACCCCCCCCCCCCCCAAACCCAACCCCCCCCCACCCCCTCACCCCAACCCCCCCCTCACCACCCCCCCCCCCCCACCCCCCCCTCACCCCCCCCCAAAAACACGCTTTACCATTCTGAGATCTGTACGCTTGGGCCCAGGGGCGTTGGAAATGTAGACCTTCTGATGCGGATGTAGAGATGAGGTTTTGCAGAAACCCCTTTTGGCCGCATGTAGTTCTCCGTGTTGAAACCCCAGGGAAGCCCAGAAAGCCAGAACCGGTGGCCAAAATTTCCGGCGGTTCAGCGCGTGAACCAGTCCCCATTTGCCCCAGAAGGGGGAGAGGGGAAGTTATGAATGTGGAAAATTTTATGTGTAAGAGGAAAAATTCAAAAAAAACTAAAAAGCGAGATCATGCACGCAGATCATCACGCATGCAGGTACACCACCCCGCACAACACAAAACCACTTAATTTTGAATTGAGCAAAAAAGAAAAATCCAAAAAAGGAAAAAATAACACACCACACCAACAACATGTAAACCCACACACACTTCCTTTTAATTTCATTTTAAAAACTTTTTTACCAGGACGGCATTATGCAAATTTCTAAAATGTAAAATAATATACAGAAAGAATCCACCACATGGTACCCAAACTCGGCATGCACCAGACAATTAAAAAAAAACTGATAAATGAATACTTGCCATTCAAAATTCCCCTAGAAAAAATTACAAAATAGTGTGCACTGTATCCCCTCACATCCATTTTACCCCATCACAGACACCCGCCCACGACAACAACACACATCACACCACCCCCCCACAACCCACCAACCCCCCCCCCCCCCTACCACCACAAACCCACACACTAACCACAACTACACAGAATTTTCCCCCCTCCCAAAAAACCAACATCTTTCCCCCGCCATGAGTGTGCCTTCCCCCATGAAAAACGGTGGTGATCCAGAAATTTTAGGAGGTACTCCGAAAAAGAGGGGTACTTTTGGGGGGTCACCAGCACCTTTTAGGGTAGGCATCAGGAACACGATGTCGCAGCTGCCCAAAAAACAACTTTTTTACTAAACAACAAGAAAGGGGTTTATACCCCACCAACACACAACACACACAACCACACCCACACCACAACACACCACACACACACAAAACACACACGGGGTCAATTCGTTCCTTAGAGAATGACTCTATAGTTTCCTGTTCATTAAAAAACTAGCCAAAATCAGCTAAAAGGCTGATTGTTTAAAAAAAGAAATTTTTTACACTGTTGAAAGTTTTTGTTGAAATGTGGGATGAGGAAAAAAAATTTCCCGTTTTGTTACATTATTTTTTTAACCAGGCTATTAACCGTCTTGTCCTGCCCCGGATTTGAGGGATTTTAAGAAACCCCCCCCCCACCCCCCCCCCCCCCCCTTCCCCCTCAAATCCCCATCCCCAAAATTTTTCCGGTTTACACACAATAGTTTTCCCCCAGCAGTGACCATCCTATTGTACCCCTGCCCAAAGCTCTATCAGGCCAGGGTACGAGCCTGCTGTGGAGTTGGAAGTAATTATCGGGTATGTTCAGAAGGAGGAAAAGGCCAGGGATGTGTGGGGCCCTGTTTTTCGGAGGAATGCGAATCTGGGGCAATTTTGTTGAGAGAATCCAATGCGAGGGGTTAAACCCTCTTGTGTGTGTGTGTGTGTGTGTTGTGTGTGTGGGTTTTGGAGTGTGGTGTGTTTTGTGTGTGTGTGTTTTGGGGGGTGTGTGTGTGCCGTGCACGCGTGTGTGTGTGTGCGCGTGTGTGTGTGTGTGCGTGCGCGGTGCCGGTGTGGCTGGGTGTGGGTGTGTGTGTGTGTGGTGTGTGTGTGGTGTGTGTGTGGTTTGTGTGTGTGTGTGTGTTGTGGTGTGGGGGTGTGTCGTATGTGTGTGCGTGTGGTGTGTGTGGTGTGTGTGTTGTGGTGTGTGTGTGGTGTGTTGGTGTTTTGGTGTGTTGTGTGTGTGTGTGCGCTGTGTGGGTGCTGAGTGCGCGAGTGCGTCGTGCGTGTTGTCTGTTTTGGTGTGTGCGTACATGCAGCGATGCGCCGAATGCATGCGTGGTACGTGAGATGGTTAGTTTGCTGAAAGGAGGAGCATGACTGTAGTAGAAGAATTGGTGATGGGGGCAGTGGGAAGGTGGTCTTCTGCCATTGGGGGAGCTCTGTCCCCCATGTGCCCCCGTGAAACAGGGGGCGATGAGGGCGGGAACAGCCCGCTATGGCCCCCGCACAAAAACAGTGCTACACAGTGTCTTGATGAGTGGGCTTTTTTTGGGTAAATTCTGTATTTGTGTGCTTTTATATAACGTAAACAGCTGCATACATAATACTACATAATACATACATAAACCACACACACCCCAAACACCACACCCACCACACCCCCACACACACACCACATACTAACAATACTACATAATTCGTATAACATATAACATACATAACTATTTTCCCCCAACCACACACACACACACACACACACACCAACCACTCTTTCCCCTCTCTCTCTCTCTCTCTCTCTCTCTCTTCTCTCTCTCTCTCCTCTCTCTACACACCCAAACCAACCCCACAAACCCCCACAAAAACACCCCCAAACC
>JASPKP010008224.1:0-11812 GCA_030674155.1 Stramonita haemastoma | reverse complement strand
CTGTCTGTCCGTCCGCCTTTCATTCCGTCTGCCTGTCTGCCCTGTCCCGCCCTGTTTGCCCTGCCCTTTTTCCCTCTCTCCCTCTTTTCTGTGTCGTCTTCCCTCCCTTCCCGTTTTCTTTTTCCCCTCGCTGTGTGTGTGGGGTGTGTGTGTGTGGGGGGGGGGTTTTTGGGGTGGGGCGCGCGTGGCGTGGTGTGTTGGTGTGTGTGTGGTGTGTTGTGAAAAAGAGAGAGGAAGAGAGAGGGGAAGAAGAGAGAGAGAGAGAAGAGAGAGAGAGAGAGAGAGCGCATATAGCATATACCATCCCCATCTTCTGGAAATGGCCTTGTAGGATTTCCGTCTTTTCTATCCCTCTCTTTGTTTCTATTGTGTAGTTGTCTTCTGGTCGGTTTCTGCATTCTGGAGTTCACCTTTGCGTTGAGGGCATCATGGTGTTTGTGTTAGATGATGCGTGGTGTGGTGTGTCTGTGTGTGTGTGCGTGCGTGCGTGCTGTGGCGTGCGTGTGTGTGCATATGTGCGTGTGTGTGTGTTCGTGTGCCCCTTTGCGTGTGTCCTTGCGTGCGTGCATGCGTGCGCGCGCGGGCGCGGGCGCGTCTGTGTGTGTGTGTGTGTGTGTGTGTTAGTGTGTGTGTGTGTGTTAGTGTGTGTGTGTGTGTTTGTGTGTGTGTGTGTGTGGTGATGGGATGACATACTGTCTAGGAGCATTGTAGAGGGACTTTACTGCTGCTGCCTTCCTAGTTAGTCACCGCACACACGCGCACGCACACACACACACACACACACACACACACACACACCGCGCGCGCGCGCACGGTCACACACGCGCGCACACAACCACGCATGCAAGCGCGCACGCCTGCAAGGATGTGCGGAAATGCACGCACGTACAGCCACAGACACACACACACACATGCGTGCGCGTGCGTGCACATACACACACGCGCCACACACACACGCGCGCGCACAACACGTGTGTGTGTGTACGTGCGTGTGAAACTGTGGGTCATGGGGTGGGTGTGGTGTGGGTCAATATTGTGGGTGTGGTGTGTCATGGGGTGTGGGTGGTGTGGGTCATGGGGGGGTGTGTGTGTCATGGGGTGTGGGTGGTGTGGTCATGGGGTGGGTGTGGTGTGGGTCATATTGGGTGTGTGGTGTCATGGGTGTGGGTGGTGTGGGTCATGGGGTGGGTGTGGGAAATGTGGTGGGTGTGGTGTGGGTCATGGGGTGGGTGTGGTGTGGGTCATGTAGTTGGTGTGGTGTGGGTCATAGTTATGCGTGGGTATGGTGTGGGTCATGTGGTGGGTGTAGTGTGGAGGGTGTGGGTGGTGTAGGTGATGTGGATGTTTGCTTGGTGTGGGAGGTATGGGTGGTGTGGATGCAGTGTGGGTGGGGTGTATTGTGTGATGTGGGTGGTGTAGATGTTTGTAGTATGGTGTAGGTGATGTGGTGTGGTGTAGGTGATGTGATATGATGTGGTGTAGTGTGGTTTAGGTATATATGAGTGGTGGTGAGCGAGATGTAATGATGTGGTTTGGTGATGTGTTGATGTAGTAGGGTTGGTGTGGTGATATGTTAATGGTGATAAGGTGATGTGGTCATGTGATGTTATGTGGTAAGGATGATGTCAGAATGTGGTGCTGGGAATGGGGTTATGTGGTAAAGGTGATGTGATATAAGGGTGATGTGATTATGTGATGATGTGAACAGGGTGATGTGGCAATGTGGTAAGGTTGATGTGATGGTGTGGTAAGGGTGATGTGGTGATGTGGTCAGGATGATGTGATTTGGAAATGTGTTCCCTTTGATGTGGCGATGGTGATATGGAAATAGTAATGCGGTTATGTCGGAAGGGTGATGTGGTGATTGGCAAGGGCGATGTAGTGATGTCAAGGTGATGTGGTAATGTGGCAAGGGCGATGTAGTGATGTGGAAAGTGGATGTGATGATGCGGAAAGGTGGTGCAGTGATGTGGTGACGTGGTAAGCGTGAAGCGTTGGTAACGTGGTGTGGGTAATGTGGTGATATGGTAAGGTCGATGTGATTTGGTAAGGGTGATATGGTAATGGTGGTGTGGTAAGGGTGATGTGGTAAGGGTGATATGATGAGAGAGTGTGTGCACGCGCGCGTGTGTGTGTCTGTCTGTGTGTACGTGCGCGCGTGCGTAAGTGCTTGCATGTGTCTGTACCACTGAATGATTATTTTCAGTGATTTGTTCTGGGATGACAGACTGTCCAGGGGCATTATAGAGGGACTTAACTGCTGCTGCCTTCCTAGTTGTCACCCAGGTTGTTTGCCCCTGTCACTGCTAACGCAGCAATGACCAGAGGGCGAGAAGACCTTCTGATATAGTGGAGATGTTTCTCTCTTGGTCCCTCTGTCAGTTGGCTGTCTGTCTGCCTGTCTGTCTGTCTGTCTCTCTCTCTCTCTGTCTGTCTCTCTGTCTGTCTCTCTGTATCTGTCTCTGTCTCTGTCTGTCTATCTGTCTGTCTATCTGTCTTTCTGTCTGTCTCTCTGTCTGTCTCTTCGTCTCTCTCTTCTGTCTGTCTCTCTGTCTGTCTCTCTGTCTGTCTACTGTCTGTCTGTCTCTATCTGTCTGTCTGTCTCTCTGTCTGTCTGTCTGTTGTTTTTGTCATGTTTTTTTCTGTTACATTTGTCAATCCAACCTGTCTTTCAGCTCTCACTCTTTCTCTGTCATCAGATCACCCTTACCACATCACACTTACCACATCATGACCCTCACCACATTACCTTCACATCACACCACATTACCCTTACCACATCACCCTCACATCACACCTTACCACATCAGCACTTCCACATCTCCGTTGCATTACCACATTGCAACATCACATTACCTTTATATCACCCTCACCACATCACTGCATCACCCTTACCACAGCACCACATTACCACAATCACATTGCCACATCACATCGCCATATCACCCTTACCACATCATCAAATAAATGTGTTCACATTACCACGACACCCTAACCACATTCCCATCACCGCAGTACGATATCACCCTTACATCACCACATTACCACATCACCCATACCCCATTACCACATAACCATCATATCACCACATCACACATCTCCCATACCATCCACACCACATTGCTGATACATCACCATTACCATACCACCCTTTCCACATTGCCACATCATATCATCACACTTATCACATCACATCACCCATACATCACACCACATCACCCAAACATCACCACATCAATCACACCACATCACCACATTACCCTCACCCCATCACCCCATCAACCTACATCACCAAATCACGGTTACCACATCACACCATCGTATTTACCAAATCACCACAGCGCCTTTACCACATCACCACATCGCCTTTACTACATCACCAAATCACCATACCACATCAACACATTGCCTTTACTACATCGCCAAATCACCATACCACATCAACACATTGCCGTTACTACATCACCAAATCACCATACCACATCAACACATTGCCATTACCACATCACCAAATCACCGCACCACATCAACACATTGCCTTTACATCACCCACACCACATTCTTACCACACCACCCACACATCAACACATCACCCTTATAACAAACCTCCGCCACCACATCGAAAACAAAACACATCACAGCACCACATTGCCCGTACCACATCACAGCACTACACTTATCGCATCATCATTACATCACATACACATCATATACACCACATCACACACACCACGTCACATTACACATCACCTACACCACAAAATACACCCCACCCACACTGCATCCTAACCACCCACATCAACCCTACACCACCTCACCCACATCACACCCACATCACCTATACCACTCACAGACCACCCACACCACTACATGACCCACACCACCCCACACCCCATAACCCACAGCTTCACACCACACCACACACACACGTACACACACTCACTAGGACTGCAATGCAAGGACTGCTTGCTATCTGCTCATTGCTGTCTGACTGGTCTAAGGGAAACAACCACTGTAACTATACAGCACAGGATACAGTCAGGTCACCTCCCTTGCTCAACCCCCAAATCTGTAACGGTCACTGACAGTGTGCCATCTCACAACAAACATGTAAGGCATGACAATAATAATTCAGTAGAAGCAAGTGGTGTACACCCTCCCCCCCCACACACAGGCGCGTGTACGTGCGCGCACACAAAGCGTGTACACATACACACGTACAAACACGCATATACAAGCACACATGTACACATTCGACACGGACACAAACACAACATCCACCCCCACTGCCAAACCACACCACATTCACTGCACATCCACATCACACCACATCACACCATATCATGTACACCACACCGACCACAGCAAAACACCCATCACACATCAACTCACACGAGAACACCAACACCACATATCACGTGCATCATACATCCCCCTTACTACCATTACCACATCACCACATCCACCTTTCCACACCTTCACCACATCACGATATCGCTTTTACCTCATCACCACATCACCCCTATACCACATCGCATCACCTTTACTACATCACCACATCGCCCGTAGATCACATTGCCTTAACACATCACCACATCACCAACCACTTCACCACATCACATCAACACACCACATGTGTTATCACATCACCCTTCCCACATCACCGCATCATCTTTCCACATCGTAACATCACCAACTCACCTTACCATATCTCCACACAACCCTTGCCACATCGCTTTTACCACATCACCGACACATCACCACATCATCCGTATAACCTCCGTACCTCAGCACATTCTAAAAAAACATCACATCACAGGACCACGTCGCTTTTCCACATCAAAACATTACATCACACCACATCACACGCCACATCAGACACACATCACACCACATCCGACACCACATCAAACACCCTATTACATCACACACCACATCACACATCACATACGCATCACACCACATCCGACACCACACTAAACACCACACCACATCAAACACCACATCACACACCACACACCACATCACACACCCACCACATCACACACTCCACACACCACATCGCACATAACGTCACAACCACATCACAAATCAAATACACCGTATCGCACACACATCACATCACAATCACACACCACATCACACACCACATCACACACGCCACATCACATCACATAACCTACATCACCCACACCAAACAATACACCCCACCCACACAACATCCACACCACCCATACTTCCACAACACCACCTCACGCACATCACACCCACACCACATGACCCACACCACACCACACCACACACACACCACACGTACACACACGTACACACACTCACTAGGACTGCAATGCAAGGACTGCTTGCTGTCTGCTCATTGCTGTCTGACTAGTCTAAGGGAAACAACCACTCTTTGTAACTATACAGCACAGGATACAGTGAGGTCACCTCCCTTGTTCAACCCCCAAATCTGTAACGTCACTGACAGTGTGTCATCTCACAACAAACATGTAATGCATGACAATAATAATTCAGTAGAAGCAACACACACACACAGGCACACGCGCACGCACGTACACACACACACACACACACACACACACACACACACACACACACACACACACACACAAGCAAGCGCGTACACATACACACGTACAAACACGCATATACAAGCACACATGTACACACATTCGACACAGACACAAACACAACATCCACCCCCACTGCGAAACCACACCACATTCACTGCACACCCACACCACATCACACCACATCACACCACATCACCCACACCACACCACATCATGTACACCACATCCACCACATCCACCACAGTAAAACACCCATCCTACACAAACCACACCCGCAGAACTCGCACGAGAACACCGACACTACACATCACGTGTACCATACATCCCCCTTACTACCATTACCACATCACCACATCACCTTTCCACACCTTCACCACATCACATCGCTTTTACCTCATCACCACATACCTCTTCACACCTTCACCACATCACCATTTCTCTTTTACCTCGTCACATCACGTCTATACCACATCGCATCACCTCTACCACATCACTACATCGTCCATGGATCACATTGCCTGTACCACATCACCACATCACACACCGCTTAACCACATCACATCAACACACCACATATGTTATCACATCACCCTGGCCATATCACCACATCAACACCACATATGTTATCACATCACCCTTGCCACATCACCACATCACCTTTCCACATCGCCCTGACATCACACCACCCGTGCCACATCACCACATCACCAACTCACCTTACCATATCTCCACAAAACCTTGCCACATCGCTGTTACCACATCACTGACACATCACATCACCCACATCACAAACCTCCATCCCTCACCGCACCGAAAATAAAACACCTACCACATCACATCACAGGACCACATCGCTTTTCCACATTAAAACATCACATCGCACACATCGCACACATCACACACCACATCACATACACCACACCACTCACATCACACACACACACCACATCACACACGACATCACATCACACGACATCACACCGCATCACATCACACACACTACACCACACCACATACACCACATCACACACCACATCACACACCACAAAAACCACATGACCCACAGCTTCACACATTGCACCACACGCCACATCGCATCACACACGTCACACTCATCGCAAACACCACATCGCACATATCACACCACATCGCGCACACATCACACCACACCACATCGCACTTGGATGTGGTGTACATGATGTGGTGTGGTGTGGGTGATGTGGTGTGCTGTGGGTGTGCAGTGAATGTGGTGTGGTTTGGCAGTGGGGGTGGATGTTGTTTGTGGCCTTATCGAATGTGTGTACATGTGTGCTTGTATATGCGTGTTTGTACATGTGTATGTGTACGCGTTTGTGTGTGTGGGCGCGCGCGCGCGCCTTGTGTGTGTGTGTGTGTGTGTGTGTGTGTGTGTGTGTGTGTGTGTGTGTGTGCTGCGTACTCCCACATAATTATTTTCATGCATTACCTGTTTGTTGTGAGATGACACACTGTCAGTGACCGTTACAGATGTGGGTGTTAAACAAGGGAGGTGACCCGACTGTATCCTGTGCTGTATAGTTATAAAGAGTTGTTGTTTCCCTTAGACCAGTCAGACAGCAATGAGCAGATAGCAAGCAGTCCTTGCATTGCAGTCCTAGTGAGTGTGTGTATGTGTGTGTGGTGTGAAGCTGTGGGTCATGTGGTTTTGGTGGTGTGGGTCATGTGGTGTGGGTGGTGTAGGTGGTGTGGGTGTGATGTGGGTGAGGTGGTGTGGGGGGAGTATGGGTGGTGTGGATGCTGTGTGGGTGGGGTGTATTTTGTGTGGATGATGTAGTTTATTTGTTTTGATGTGGTGTGTGATGTGGTGTGTGATGCGGTATGTGTGATGTGTGTGGTGTGATTGTGTGTGTGATGTGATGTGGTGTGTGTGATGTGGTGTTTGTGATATAATGTTTTGATGTTGAAAAGCGATGTGGTTCTGTGTTTTGATGTGGTGTTTTGTTTTCGATGTGCTGGGGGTGGAGGTTTGTGATAAGGATGATGTAGTGATGTGTCAGTGATGTGGTAAAAGCGATGTGGCAAGGGTTGTGTGGAGATATGGTAAGGTGAGTTGGTGATGTTACGATGTGGCAAGGGTGGTGTGGTGGATGTGTTGTAAAAGCGATGTGGCAATGGTTGTGTGGAGATATGGTAAGGTGAGTTGCTGATGTTACGATGTGGCAAGGGTGGTGTGGTGATGTGGTAAGGGTGATGTGTGATGTGGCAAGGGTGATGTGATAATGGAGATGTTGTGTGTCAATGTGATGTGAAGTTGTGGGTGATGTGGTGATGTGGTAAGGCAATGTGATCTATGGGCGATGTGATGCGGTAAAGGTGATGCGATGTGGTACAGGCGTGATGTGGTAATGAGGTAAAAGCGATAAGGTGATGTGGTGAAGGTGTTGTGAAAAGGTATGTGGTGATGAGGTAAAAGAGATGTGATGTGGTGAAGGTGTGTAAAGGTGATGTGGTGATGTGGTAATGGTAGTAAGGGGGATGTGTGGTACACGCGATGTGTGGTGTTGGTGTTTCCACGTGAGTTCTGCGGGTGTGGTTTGTGAAGGATGGGTGTTTTGCTGTGGTGGATGTGGTGTACATGATGTGGTGTGGTGTGGGTGATGTGGTGTGATTTGGTGTGCTGTGGGTGTGCAGTGAATGTGGTGTGGTTTGGCAGTGGGGGTGGATGTTGTGTTTGTGTCCGTGTTGAATGTGTGTACATGTGTGCTTGTATATGCATGTTTGTACGTGTGTATGTGTACGCGGTTGTGAGTGAGTGTGTGTGTGTGCGCGCGCGCCTGCGTGTGTGTGTGTGTGTGTGTGTGTGTGTGTGTGTGTGTGTGTGTGTGTGTGTGTGTGTGTTGCGTCTACTGAATTATTATTGTCATGCATTACATGTTTGTTGTGAGATGGCACACTGTCAGTGACCGTTACAGGTTTTGGGGGTTGAACAAGGGAGGTGACCCGACTGTATCCTGTGCTGTATAGTAACAAAGAGTGGTTGATTCCCTTAGACCAGTCAGACAGCAATGAGCAGACAGCAAGCAGTCCTTGCATTGCAGTCCTAGTGAGTGTGTGTACGTGTGTGTGGTGTGGTGTGAAGATGTGGGTCATGAGGTGTGGGTGGTGGTTGTGATCTGATGTGGTGTGTGTGATGTGGTGTGTGTGATGTGTGTGGTGTAGTGTGTGATGTGGCAGGAAGGACGGTGGCAGAATGGTTAAGACGTTCGCCTGCCAATATGTAAATCGTGAGTTTCTGGGTTCGTACCCAGCCTCGCCCTTTCTTCCCAGTTTGACGAAAAAATCGAACTGAATGTCAAAGTCATTCGGATGAGACTCGAAACCGAGGCCCCGTGTGCGAATGCACGCAGAACATCTTGCGCACACGTTAAAACCCCGTTCAACCTTTCGGAAGAGTAGGCCATCGTGTGCCGGTAGGAGCGGATGACAAAAATTATAACAAACCAGCATGCACACAGGTGTCGTGTTTAGACACCATCCCTGAGGAAAAATCGGGGAGTTGGAGTCCCAGAGTGGCTCGGGGCTGTAGGTATATGGCAACGTTCTGGTGGCTCCTGCGACGGTACTGGAACCATTCGTATCGGTCAATGCCATTCCAATGGATCATTCCAGTGCCGTGGAGAAGGGGGGTCTGCTGCATGGGTAACAGCTTGCCCTCCATACATACTTGCCCAGGCTTTGCGCTCTAAAAGTGTACAGCAGCAACAAGACAACAACAGTTGATCATCGTTGTTCGTCGTTGATCTTTGCGCCTGGTGGCAGCATGATCTGTGGCTCTGTAGGTCAAATGCAAGCGCTTTGATTTGTTCTTACAAGAGATAGCGCTATACAAATTCCATGTAATAAATAAATAAATAATAATGTGATGTGTGTGTACTGTTGTGTGGGGTGTGTGATGTGTGGTGTGGTGTGATCTGTGTGATGTGGTGGGTGTGGTGTGATGTGGTTGTGTGTGGTGTGGTGTGTGTGTTGTGCATGTGATGTGGTTTGTGTGATGTGTGTGATGTGATGTTTTGATGTGGAAAAGCGATGTGGTGATGTGATGTGGTAAGTGTTTTGTTTCGATGTGCTGAGGGATGGAGGTTTGTGGTAAGGATGATGTGGTGATGTGTCAGTGTTGTGGTAAAAGCGATGTGGCAATGGTTGTGTGGAGATATGGTAAGGTGAGTTGCTGATTTTACGATGTGGCAAGGGTGGTGTTGTTATGTGGTGAGGGTAATCTTGCAAGGGTAATGTCGAAAGGTGATGTGGTGATGTGGCAAGTGTTATGTGATAACACATGTGGTGTGTTAATGTGATGTGGTGAAGTTGTGGGCGATGTGGTGATGTGGTATGGCAATGTCGGGATCTACGTGCGATGTGATGTGGTAAAGGTGATGCGATGTCGTAAGGCGTGATGTGGTGATGAGTTAAAAGCGATAAGGTGATGTGGTGAAGGTGTGTAAAGGTGATGTGGTGATGTGGTAATGGTAGTAAGGGGGATGGATGGTGCACGTGATGTGTGGTGTTGGTGTTTCCACGTGAGTTCTGCGGGTGTGGTTTGTGAAGGATGGGTGTTTTGCTGTGGTCGGTGTGGTGTACATGATGTGGTGTGGTGTGGGTGATGTCTTGTGATGTGGTGTGCTGTGGTGTGGGTGTGCAGTGAATGTTGTGTGGTTTGGCAGTGGGAGTGGATGTTGTGTTTGTGTCCGTGTTGAATGTGTGTACATGTGTGCTTGTATATGCGTGCTTGTACGTGTGTATGTGTACATGCTTGTGTGTGTGTGAGCGCGCGCGGGGGCGTTCACGCGTGCGTGCGTGCGTGTGTGTTTTTCTTGCTGCCACTGAATTATTATTGTCATGCATTACATGTTTGTTGTGAGATGGCACACTGTCAGTGACCGTTACAGATGTGGGGGTTGAACAAGGGAGGTGACCTCACTGTATCCTGTGCTGTATAGTTACAAAGAGTGGTTGTTTCCCTTAGACCAGTCAGACAGCAATGAATGAATGAATGAATAATCTTTATTTTTCAAGGGTAACAGAGTAAGTAAGCATCACATACTTTTTTCATCCAATAGCAAGCAGTCCTTGCATTGCAGTCCTAGTGAGTGTGTGTACGTGTGTGTGTGGTGTGAAGCTGTGGATTATGGGGTGTGGGTGTGTGTGGGTCATGTGGTGGTGTGGTTGGTGTGTGTGAGTGGTGTAGGTGATGTGGGTGTGATGTGGGTGAGGTGGTGTGGGGTTGTTGTGGGTGGTTAGGATGCAGTGTGGGTGAGGTGTATTTTGTGGTGTAGGCGATGTGAATGTGACGTGGTGTGTGATGTGGTGTATATGATGAGTATGTGATGTGGTCATGATGATGCGGTAAGTATAGTGCGTTGATGTGGCAAGGGCAATGTAGTGCTGTGATGTGGTTTGTTTGTAGGTGATGTGGGTGTGATGTGGGTGAGGTTAGGGTTAGGGTTAGGGTTGGGTTAAGGTTAGGGTTAGGGTTAGGGTTGGGTTAAGTTAGGGTTAGGGTTAGGGTTAGGTTAGGGGTAGGGTTATGTTAGGGGTAGGGGTAGGGGTAGGGTTAGGGTTAGGGTTAGGGGTTAGGGTTAGGGGTTAGGGGTTAGGGTTAGGGTTAGGGTTTTAGGGTTAGGTTAGGTAGGTTAGGGTTAGGGTTAGGTTAGGGTTAGGGTTAGGTTAGGGTTAGGTTAGGGTTAGGGTTAGGGTTAGGGTAGGTTAGGGTTAGGGTTAGGGTTAGGGTTAGGGTTTAGGGTTAGGGTTAGGGTTAGGGTTAGGTTAGGGTTAGGTTAGGGTTAGGTTAGGGTTAGGTTAGGGTTAGGGTAGGGTTAGGGTTAGGGTTAGGGTTAGGTTAGGGTTAGGTTAGGGTTAGGGTTAGGGTTAGGGTTAGGGTTAGGTGTTAGGGTTAGGGTTAGGGTTTTTAGGGTTTTTTAGGGTTAGGGTTAGGGTTGGGTTGGGGTTGGGGTTAGGGTTAGGTTTAGGTTAGGGTTAGGGTTAGGTTTAGGTTTAGGGTTAGGTTAGGGTTAGGGTTAGGTTAGGTTAGGGTTAGGGTTAGGATAGGGTTAGGGTTAGGGTTAAGGTTAGGGTTAAGGTTAGGGTTAGGGTTAGGGTTTAGGGTTTAGGGTTTTAGGGTTAGGGTTTAGGGGTTAGGGTTAGGGTTAGGGTTAGGGTTAGGGTTAGGGGGTTAGGGTTAGGGT
>JASPKP010008223.1:0-11813 GCA_030674155.1 Stramonita haemastoma | reverse complement strand
GCAATATTTACAAACACGAAACAAACAAATTTGAAAAAATATGACCACAAGAATAATGCAGTGGCATCTTGAATGCAACTTTAATGTCTAGAAAAGAGGGCAAACTATGAAGAGTTATGTTGATTTAGGTTCATTGATGTTGCACTCCGATGGAGAGTTGAAATTAGGTGAAGGTGATGCTATAAGGATTATGGAATGTATACTCACACCTTATGAACCAAATTTTCATAATCTGAAAACCATTTTGAGTTAATTCTGTGAGATTCCACGATTATTCACATAATAGCAAACTGTGAAGTATCTGCAGCGATTATCAAACCGTGTTATATTCAAATGGAATACTCCAACAATCCAGAATGCATCTAATATTAGAGTTTCTAGTTCATTGATAGCTGTTTCCATCGTCAATATCGGATATTGCCAATGTTAGAACATTTCTAAATGTAGGTTTGGTTGGTTTTGGACTAACGTAATTTATAGGAGTTAATTCAAGATAATTCTTTCATCATCATCACTAGAATAAACAAATCTAAATGTTTTTGCCAACAATTCTTGGGATTTCTTTTTGATTCAACTGCCTCGTACATAAGGCAATACTATTCATTGATTAACAAGTTTTTGGTGTCCTTTTTACGAAAAATTGAGTTGAATTAGCGTTTAGTTAATTATCGGATTGATTCCTAGTAAACAGCGACCGGATGCTAGATAATAATGAAAAAGTGTTATTGGATAATACTTTGATTCTAAACAAATCAAACAAGAATGTGACGTTTGTTAACACGTTAATTGTAATAGCCACGCGTTTCCTAACCCGCACCTTATAATTGTATGCACACTATCCATAAAATCAAATATAAACCAAAAACACACTACAGTAGTATTATTTTGCTCAAATTGATTGTTCTTGGATTTCAGATAAGGAGACTGCACGTGCTCCCGACGAAACAACCACTTTGATCGTAAAGCAGATTGTGCAAGAAGAAAAACGATTCTTCAACTCTGCCACAATTTGAATTACAATGCTATATGCCTCTCTAATCGTTAAATTAGGTTTCCAGTCACGATCTAAATGCCAACCTAGAAATGATGCTCCATATCCATGTGCAGCCTTATCAACTCTTGGTAGTGACCCTAAATAATCCATCCAATAAAGCGCGGGGACCTCTCTAAAATGTAATTAAATTAATAATTGGAGATAAATAAATCTCACTTACCGCATCACAACCTCCCAAAAAGCAGTTACACATGTAAGGATTCCTTCGCAATGCTGCAGTTATCTCGTTACGAGTAAAGCTGGCAGCAGCATCAACACCCATCGGGTAACCATTCCTTAGTCGATACAAATGATATTTTTCTGTATGTAATTCACCAAATTGAATGCGATCACTAAGGTCACCTGAACATCCAACAGCTTATCAGAGTCCATAATAATAAATTTTATCATCTTGATTGACACTTATTGAAATCGACATAGCTGCATAGAATCACCCACCTATAAGGACAAAAATATGTCCTTTAATAGCAAAAAATAGTTTCCATACTGCAAGTCTGTAAGTGTTAAATGCAAAAGATTTCTTTGGAATCTATTTTCGATATATTTTAGAAATGCCCTATCCCAAATGCAACGCCACCGAGGCCGAAAAAAATATTAAGCGGGCCCTCAAGAAATTAAACGGTTATTAATACCCATATTAATATCAATAATAAAATGCATATAGATAGCGTTTTATTGTTCTTAACAAGCTATGATAACAATGGAACAAAGACTCCGTGATGCTTAGGATCAATTTTTGTAAGCAATCCTTGAATATAATTTGCGTGAGGTTTTTAACAACTCTCTGACGGCATTATGAACATTAAACAACGCGGGAATCTGTATGATAGTTTTCTGGAACTAACCTTGTCCTTAGATTCTGTAGAAGCAGAGGCAAGCCTAGAGTAAATAATGTCGTAATTTTCATCAATTTGTATATTTTGTTGATTTTTCTTCGGAAACAATTCATTTTGTGAACGAATACACCTGATTCTTGACCTCCAATTAATTTTATTAGGCATTGTTCTCCCCTGTAATCCCAATACATCATCTTGAAAAAGTGCAAGTGGCTGATGAAGAGTGCGATTGCCAAAGTGTAAGCTTTCTTGTGTAACTATTTGAAGTCAATGTGCTAGTAGGGAAGTAAATGTGTTGAAGAAATTTTTTTGCAACCCTATCGTTAAAGGTAAATATTTTTTGATACAAACCTGGCTGGATTTCGTCACATGCTGTAAAAAATTGCAAAGGACCATGTTTGTACTGTAAATTTACAGAGAGGAAATAGAATACCACAAAAATAGAATGATATCACAAATTGATCCGTTACTTGTGATAGTTTATTCTGCTGTAGGCGAGTAAACAGTAAAATAATAATAGGCTAATGAAGATAACGTGTGTGTGAAATGAGAATACCTTGAGCCGGAGAACGCAATATATCGAGGGATACATAACGAAATATATTTACAAGTAGTTTTCACATGCTGGCAATGAGAGTTTGATATGATTCAAACAATACTGGAAACGCTCAAGAATTGTCCTGAATATTAAGAGTCAAGAATAAACCGACATCGAAATGCATTCGGATGAGCGATTCAAATAAATTATACTTTCTTAGGAAGGCAGCCAATACTCGAACAATAGCAGGTTACATTAGCCTAAAAACGTGATTATGCCAAAGAAACTTTCTGTTGACAAATCCTACTGATGAATCTAGAACGTATTCAAGCGTTGATTGATACAATCCGGTATTTTTGCTAATATCTATGAGAAGTCCCACAATCTAAGTCTGTTTCCTGATTGAATAATACCATACCTGAAGTGCATATGGAGCACACTCGGGAGATGAATGCCATTGTAGTTCCCAAGATTGGTGCTAAACGTTTTTTCAGCATACTGAGAAATATGATCCAATAAATAATCACTTTTAGCATTATCTTGATGATGAAGAGTCACCTAAACACTCAAAAAGTCCATGCAAATAGTGTGGATTTTTGGATTAGTTGAACAGGTGGCCAAGATTTGAACAAGAATGGGTAATTGCATGATATGCTTCTCCGTGATCTAAATGTCAACAAAATGCAGTGTCCTTACCACCTCGTCTCATCATTTCATACAAAATTTTGTGCATACAGCGCATTGCGTACTCTTAGCTCTCAAACCAGAATCACTCGCACGATATTAACGGAGCTTGTAAAATCTAAATAAAAGTTATTAATGACAAGATAATATTTGAAACTTTGAATTATACACCTACTTTAAAAATACATGGGTTTTGATTGGGAATATGTCAATGATACTATCATTATTTTCATTCGGATAAACAAGTGTCTTCTCAATAAAGCGTATTGCATATGTTTGAACTACTTGATTGTTGGAATCGAGATACAATGTGACTAAAGCCAAATTTTCAGTTATAGCTCTGATATGCTTTACTTATCAGTACATACGGGTGGGTAATTGACGAACGAAAATAACAAAAATTTAAGAGCAGCTGCATTTGCAATTGATCGATCCTTTTTGTTAAATTCTCATTTCAGGATAATACAAAAGTTGCCATGAAATGGTAAAGATTGAATTTTGGATTTATTGAGGAACACCGCGAGCTTTTGTTTGAGTAACAATTGCAAGTGCTGTAGCCAAGAACATGCAACACACGATCTGTTTCTGTTGAAGAATTTGTTAGTTTGGAAATCATTTTCTGAATAACTTCTGAAACCTAAATCCAATATTGAATAAAATCTACAAACTGGTTCATTATAAGTCTTAAACAACTGCTTGATTTATTTCCTGTGCACAGCACGTGACTCTGCATATTATTCCCTTCAAGATCACAAGATTAAATCCTTGGGATTCATAGTCAATAGCTTCTATTCTGCACAATCCATAAACCTGATATTTTTTACCTCTTTAGATAAATAAGCATGCCTAAAATCGCTTTTTTGGCAAATAGATTTTATAGCCTCTACTCCGGGAAAGGTGTAAACTCAGTGTCCACGTGTTGCAGCAACTGATGATAAAAAATGCAAACCTTGTGCTACAAGTGCATCATTTTCTGCGATTCTTTCTAAGATTCAAGGAGATCCCCAAATGTAGAAAATATACGTATTGACGAATTAACCTGAAGAAACAATGCACGTACAACAGGGCAAATTCTTCTTGATATCGATCAGCGTATAACTTTAAATTCGTACATATTTGCAATTTTAATTCTCTTTGTACTTCATTGATTGAATTTTCTGTGCCTCTGTACCTTAAATATAATTAAAACACTCAAAAATCCGATCTCTATTATCCTCAAAGAATTCTGGGAGATCAACTGTATTCAAAGAAAAAAAAATTTGGGACAAATGTAAAAGCTCTTAAATGTGTAAATTGCAGATTTTGAGGATTTTGTGCAGTTTTTTTGTTGAATTAAAGAGAGATTCTATCCAAGGAAGTGGGTATAATCTCCAATAATACTTTATCTGAGCCAATGACTCATTATCACGTTCAATTGTGTCATATTTTCGGATAAGTGTTCGCAATAAATCATCCACATCGTTGCTGATATATTTGATCATTTTGTTGTATTTGATGATCATCGGTATAATTGAGGTTGAAAAGTCCCAATTTTGCAGGGAAATCCGAATCTGCCGCCTTGTCTAGTATACCTAATAGAATTTGAGTTAGCCGTTCTTCAAGATCTCCGCGAACGATCAAACGCCACAATTCAGTTTTGATTAGAGTTCTATCCGTTTGGTCTTAATTCTGGAGATTTTCGGAAAGGTCCCATTGAGTAATGGCAAGTTTTGACTGCCAACGCAGCGGCTTGCCTCAAGCTCAATGGTTTGTGAATTTCACTGTTACTAAATGCAAACAAGTTTGAAACAAAATTCTCTTTTGTAGAAATCGTCTTTAAATGATTTTCCGCAGCAAGTCTTTCTCTGTTTTTCTGTGGAAATTGTAGCTGCTAAAGCAGGCTTCAAGAGTTTCCATTGTTGACTATTACTTGCTATGCTCTTTAGAATTTCATGCGTGCATTGGTATTATTGATTGGCTTTCTTTATCTATGGTGGCCCAAAAAAACGGCCCGCTACTTTGAATCGATTAGCAAATTTTGTATACTATCTTACAAATGACTTTGATAAATGAACTGCAAAATCTGTTACAATATGTATAATAAATGCTCGTCATATCTCGAATTATTACATTTCTCATACATGCAAATTGATTCAGGAACATTCTCAATGAAGGATTTTGCAATATAGTCAAAACATAATCCCAATTTCAATAATTACGAAAAATTTTCAATGTGTTCATCAATATAGTAATAATACTTGTTGTAGATATAGGGAGGACAATAATTTTGTAACACAATAAATGGCAGTATCTAATATGTACAAATTAAAAATAAGCATTATAATTCGCTAAAAATTTCAGTGCGTTGTTCAAAAAAATTATTGACAGGGACATATAATGGTGGGGTCTCCGCGTCGTAGCGGCCAACTTCGAATTTCGCATTAGGAGCTAGACTCAAATAATTGTGATTGGATCATATTAACATTTAATAACGAGTGATTCTTTCAATATAATCATGCCGATTCAATGCCAGGTATTTTGCCTCTGATGCATTCACTGAGCAAAGTATTAGGGCTCACAGTAAAATTTTTAATTGGCAAACCACTTTTTAATCGATGAAACTGATTTTTTAGTGCGGTGCATAAGAGAGTGTATCCAAGGTTTCATTGACCTGATGAGTACTTATCGGCGAAGATCTCGATGATGGAAACAGTTCATAAGACAAGAATCAGTTGTAATTAAGAAGAAGTAAGAAAACTTCCTACGAAGCGAGGTGGTGGTTAATGACGAAATGTTCCATATGAAAAAACTTGATGGATTCTCAGCGCTGAAAACGAGTCCCCTGAAAATGTAAGTGATTTGACAAGGAACATTTCGGTCTTAAAAAGTCCAAATCACAAAAAAAGACAAAGCGCAAAATAAAGCGGATGGAATGGGTGTTCCACCTGCTAGCACACTATTTGAACGGGGCCCAATCGTTTGGGTGTATTAAAATCTTTTTTAAGATCATTTTCCCAATAACCGGTCCCTGATTACATCATGAAAGGTTTTGAATTTTTTATTGCATGATTCATAGGATTTTCGGAAGTTTAAATCATTTGGGGCGGCATTGGAAGAAATCAATCTTCATCAACCTCTATGATGCAATGGGATTTGGGGATGGCTATCATATAAATTTTAACACAAAATGAAAATTTCGGGCTATTTTATGTATGTGGGTCCATTTGCATTCTTTGAACTGGGGATCCCATCCTATGAGTTTAATTCAAAATTTTACCATTTAATAAATATGAAGAAATTTTTCAAACGTTTATTGGAAAGTCAAGTAGTAAAATCGGTTTACGCTGCACTGAGCCAATTTTTGAATCCTTGGGGTCAAGCAAATAATTGAATTTTAAAAAACAATATGAACAGGCCAATTCTCAAGAGCTGAATTAGGGTCCTTGTTTTCCTTTTTTGGAACGTCGTTGCTTGATATTTAGTGTCAATCTGGCGTTCCAGCACCTGTGTTATTGGAAAGCCCATTGATGCGGAGATTGGATTCTTATCTTTCTTGTGTGGTTTGGATGTATCGTATTTAGTGATGAATCGGAGCAGACAGCGGCGTTTTTTGCTAAAAAACAACAAAACACAACCAAGGATGGTGCATCCGGATCCGGTCAGAATTTAATTTCATTTTCCCATCCACCATTTATGGAGAAGTATTTTGTCCCAGCGATCCTTTATATTTCCGTCGCCCTCTGCATTGAATGATATTGAATGTAGGAAACCGGTTCATTGTCCCTTTAGTGCATTTTTATTGAATTTCAACATCATGGTTCCAAAAACCATTTAGCTTTATTGAGTCTGCTTGCGAGTGGGAAACAGATTTTTTTACAATTCAAAAAGAACCCTATGCAAAATCACAAGGACATGCTCATTCCAACAGAGGAACAATGGTTATCGACAAGATACTTGGAGTAATTAAAAATATACTCTGAAGAATTTGAGAGGATTTTGGGATGAGATGGTTGTTGGTTTACTAACTTTTATGAGCATTTACCACAAGGCAACCACCTGTAGGGAAGGTAAGGGGTGCTTTAGATCGGATTTTGGACACAAAATCCCAATTACCCCGACGCTTCGTTCACATGTTTTGGGCCGTTTTTAGAGGGAGAACCACCCCAATGGATGTGGTACCTTTTGAATTGTAACCGCCGAAACATTTTGAAAACGGGCAAAGGTCGTTTCGATTTACAATGGGTGATGGATTTGGAAAACTTTCCAATGGCATATTGACGGAAGTATTGGTCTCGTTTTTTATGATTTCAACATCCCCTTTGGGAATTCAGATTCAACACAAAACCAACCATGGAATTCGATTTTTAAGTCGAATTCCTTACCAGAATTGCCCCATATCGTTACAATTGAACTGGCTATATGTTGAATATGTCTGTTTCGATGCTATATAGGCAGGCGTGTTAATTGGCTGCATGTCAAAGACCGACCGTATGGATGCCAAGGATGAAACTGATGAATTTGATAAATCGGAGTTGTGGAGAATCCAAATATTTACAAACCACGAAAAACAAATGATAGCGAGATGAAGTGGAAGAGAACTGGGAGCTGAAGATATTTCTTTCCCGAGTCACCAGTCGAAAATCTTATTTTTAAATTTAGGGAGTGGAAACTTATCGATATTACAAAGTTCAAAGCTCCACTCATAAATGAACCCAAAATACTGCGAGTTGCAAATTGTTAAAAAAAAAAGTCAAGCCACTTGTTGCTATAACGAAAACGTCGTCGTAGAGATGAGCTAATAATGCTTTCGAAGAAGTAGGGAGTTGTTATATTGGGAAGTGATGGAGTATTTTGCTGATAAAATGATGGATTTCTCTAATAATCATTATGGATACTTTGGTTTGGAGGTCGTGGATTGGCAAAGGCAGGAAAGGTCCGAGAAAGATATTTCAACTCGTTGGGAATCGACCATTTGATGCAGAGACTGAATTAAAAAGTTTCCAAGCCACGGGGCTGAAGGAATAGAAGGGTTTTTGACTCCAAACCTTCAAAGGAAATAACCCCTCTAAGTTTGACATCCCCAAAAAAAGATATGGTAATGCAAATTTTTTAATAAACAAATCAAAATGTTTGGATGGATGGAGAAAATTCTGCGACTGTTTACGTTTTTGAGAAGATATTGGGTGGTGGTAGGTGAAGACTTTCGATTTAAATTTGCAAAGAAAAGCTACAGGTGGTTTGAAAAAAAATGGCTCTAAAAAGCGATAAGCCAAAAGATGGACAGATTAATATAAACCAACGGAAGCAAAAGCCGTAGAAAAAGGTTGATGATGAAAAGGGAAACGACGCTGTTAAGGAAATGTTTTTACCCAATGCTCAGTTTAAACATTAACAATAACAGCGCCCTAAACAAGAGGCCCGAAAAGGTTCCTACAAAACAGAAAAATTGTTTGCATCGAAGGCACTTAGAACCAAGGAGGATTTCATTGGAATGACCGATTACTGAATAATTTATTTGCTTGGCAACTGCGGGAAATCTTCGATTAATATGTTTCCTTGGAAAATAAAAAGGACCTATTGGTTGGTTATACAAAAAATGGAGATCCTTTATCGAAGAAATCAAGTTGTAGTTAACTTTGTCCAGGTAAACACCCAAAAAAAAAAAAAAAAAAAAAAAAAAAATTAGGAGTAAAGGTTTTTTACGCAGACCCTTGAAGTTTTTAAAAGAAATAATAGCCAAAATCCACCAAAATTACGATAATCGTAAAACAACAAAAACAACACAAGTTAAAATAATGGAAAAAAAAGGAAATCAAAGTAAAATGAGATGAAGAAATTCGATCGATGGGAAGAGGATGTTCAAAAGAATTAAAAACCCAACTGTAAAATTCAATTCAGATATTCATCTTTGAAAACAAATTTAGAGCCCAAAAAATCGAAACATTCTAATAATCAGGATAAGGGAAAAGTGATAACGATCTCTCAGGATTATGTTCAATTAATTCCGATAAAAATATTGGAAATCAAGGGGATTCCGAAAAATCAGATTTCAAAGAATCCGATGCTTGTGACAGCGATAAACAAAACTGTCACTTAATGAAGATGAAAGAAAATCCAAAATGATCCGGCGTTCTCAGCGTATTGTGGCTCCAAAAAAACCATATTTGAAGGTAGAAGGTGCCAAAGGTAGAAAAACTAAAGAAAGAAAAGGAATCCAAAAAAAGGATTGGAACAAATATGATTTGTTTTAAAACTCCAGAAAAATGGCTTCGTGGAAGTTGTCACCACCTAAAAGATGTTGCTACGCAGATTAGGAAATTGGTCAGAAGACCACAACATTTTTGAAAAACTTGAAGAATTTATGGATTAAAAATTTGATGGCATAAACTTTGGGAAAAATGGGGCTTAGAGGGAATCGATGCTCTAACACAATTAATGAACATCATCAACTGCTGGTGAAAAAGAATTGTTTAACAAAAACTTAAACCTTTTGAGAAAGTAAGACAATTGATCAAGTACAATCTTAGGTTAAAGCAAAGCGTAGTTACATTGTTTAAGACAATTAGTGGGGATCGAAAGCCGTTTTTTTGGATTTGGTCCGTTTATATCGTTAGATAACAAATACTAAACCCGAAATTTGCTCAGTTTGGATGAAATCACCATTAAGGATGAATTTGCACGAGTCGTCGATAATTTCTTCGTCTAGCTGAATTCTGTTCGTTCTAATCGGTCCAAGAAAGCATGGCCGCGGGGTTTTAACCCCCAAAGCAAATTAATCGAATGCTGTTGGTTCAATATTTTTTAACAATAGGAAGCTTTTGGTACACATCCCTTGCCTGAACAACCAAACTTGGGCCAAAGAAAGAGCTCTGTGGGACAAGAAGTTGAAATGATGGCAGGAGGAGAGGCCTAAAATTAGTAACACGATTATGGTGCACAATTAAATGAAGATTTATATCCTTACAAAAAGTAATGCAAGAAGGTTGCAAAAAAAATATACTACCAACGCACCGAAAGTTGCTCAGTTGTTTGGGGTTGAATTTTTAAATGGGAATTTTATCAATAACAAAAGAAAAAATTGAAAATTAAAAAAATCGCCAGGTAAATTAAAAAAATAAAAAATTGTTAGAGAACCAAATGATACGGGCAAAGGAAACACTATCACTTCGTTGTTCAACCATCAATATTCTGTTGATGTCATAGGGAAAGTGTGGAAGGCTCGAGTAAGCATTTGAATTGGGCATTATTTCTCTCAGGTTCTGGAGAATGGTGCGGAAAACCAATGAAGGGGTACAGATGCTTCGTATCAATCCAAAAAGTAACCTCATCAACGACTAAAAGGTTGCAAAAAAAAAAAGATATAAATTTTTGGGGTAAATTTGCTAGTATGGTGCAAATAGTGAAGGCTCTCACAGAAAGTAAAAAACTAAAACAACAAGCATGATGCAATGGAATAATGATTACGAAACAAGGAGTGTTTAGGGTTTAGATGGACTCCAGGCTCCCTTTGTACTTTGCCCCCCGTGAACTAAATCGAAAACTTTACTCGCAACAACAAAACCTATGGGAATGGTAATACAATGACTGGATTATGTTTTATGGTTCACTTGCAAGACCTTTTTAAGGTTAGGGAAATTAATACAGCAATGATTCGGTTGTTTGCAACGAACTGAATATTCAATTCCATCTCCTGAAACCCGTGTAATCACATGGTTTTTTTTTTATACAATGCCAATAAATATGTGGTAAAGGAGTTTTTTGCTCGTTAAATAACCAGCACTTGTTCGGATACATTTTTAATGAGATGGCTGTCTTTTTTTCAAGTTCTAAATTTTTCCGATTACAATTTTGATGTCAGCGGGCCCGTCATTGCCTTAAGTGTATTATTAACAGTTTTTTATCCAATAAAATTCACCCATGTTCAGGAAGGAATACTAGGATTGCAATGGAAAATTATCGTTTGCGTATCGCCATGAGATGGCGTGTTTACATGGGTACTCCTTTAGCTTTTTATAAACAAGAATTTGGTTATAGCAATGTGGAATAAATGAAAGTAACAAAGCGGTTGCATCAAATTAAGTTCGACGCAAATGTGGAAAAGGATGAACCCGATTCAAACAAACCAAAAAAAATAAAGTAAGGAAGTTAAACGCAAGTTGGTTAATAATGTTGCGTGGCGGAAGTAGTGCTTTTGCGGCAGAAGCCCCCCTGTTCTCCTAAATCGAGACAAGACAAAGTGATTTTTTCGCAACAGAGGCCACAATGGGTAAGGTCAAGCCCACCTTTTTTGGCCAGGGTGCAAATGATGCCACCAAAGATGGGAATGCCACCCTTGTCCGGAGTTCAGGGGTATACACCCTAGGGGTTCCACCATGTAAATTTCCGAATGCAAGACGGTTATTTAATGTTTAAAAAACGGTGTAATTCATACAAATAATAAAATAAATTGTTTTTGTTTATTAAAAATTGGGGTTCCATGTTTATTCCGGTTGGGAAATATGTTGCGGATTGGGGCCGCTACCGTTAATTTTTAAGAAAGCCATTAGATTAGAATTGTTGATTTAATATCTGTTTCTAACTGGTGTAGATTTTGGTGTTAATAAATGATTATTTATACGTATTATTATTTGGCAATTAATTCTGGATAGCTCTTTGTTATAAAAAATTATGCACCAATTTTGTTTATTATTTTTTTTTAAATTTTATTTTTTTGAATTAATAA
>JASPKP010000822.1:30000-35000 GCA_030674155.1 Stramonita haemastoma | reverse complement strand
ATAGATGCATACAGCTTTGACTCAACTTGTTTCGTGTCTCTCTTTGGGGCCAATAGGGAACTACAGTGAAAATTGCAGACAGTTACTTGGGTAAGTTAAAACCAGGGAGAGATCATTCCTCTCCAGGTTGTTGATTGTGTGCTAGGCTCTGTTCATGTCATCTATGCCATTGACCTCTTCTGTAAAAAAAAGTGTAGGCAAGACGTTATGATTATATGAATTTGGATATGGGATCTCAGATCTTCTGGAGGACTTTCAGAGGGGAATGTATTTGAAATCAATCTTTTAACTTCTGTTTACACCGTATACCCTAAGTTAGAAGTTGATAGGCAAACGGTTGCATACACAAAATCTCATCGTCGGTGAACATAGGAGATCTGGCAGAGAAACGAAATAACAACCCTACAAAAGAGAAACAACCAAGCAAGCAAACACGGTAGTTGAGCGATAAGGCAAACACGTGTTCCTTTGTACAAGCAATGTATGACTACAAGTCTTCATGCTCATTTACACACAACAACGACAAGAAGATCATCAACTCGCATTCTACAGATGTTGGAGTCTCCAGTAAGTAATTTTGCCCTCCCCTCCCGTAGCGTCTTTTTAATTTCTTTTGGCATTGCACTGAATTTTTCCAGGCTGTGCCACTTGGATAAGTTGGATCTGGAAATGTCCATCCCTCTTTTGGCACAGGGCACATACTGGGTGTGTGTTTGTGCTTCCGTTGCCCATTGAACACCGATACGAGTTATAGGATCTTTTATTCTGCATCATCATCTGTATGTGTTAGATCTATACACTAAGGAAATGAAAGCACTGGCAGTTCTGCACTTTAAGTTGATCTGAGAGATCCAAAAGCTCCCCATATTTTTTTTAATCCGCCGCTTACGAGATTCGAACCCACGGTTTCATGCGTACACGAGATGGGAGTCAAACATGTTCTAGCCACTGTGTCAGCACATCTTGTCACGTTTTAAAAAGCACTTTTCTTCACTGTCAGAGCTTATTGTCATAAATTGCTAAAATCTCCGGGTATCCTAATAATGACTAGGGGAGGGCTTTAGTTTGCCCACGACATCGGCGTGTGTCTGAAGATCAAACAAGTTGTAAGACACTTCCTCTGTATCAACACTGTGCATAAGCTATGCTTTAAGTGTGCGCCAACAACGCCAATTGCGCCAACAACGACAAGACTCTTGGTGTGTTTCCAAACGCCATGTGCAAGCACATTTCTTTGTTGGTAATGCACTCAATGAAAGAAGGAAAAAAAAAGAGTGTGCATGTGTGTGTGTGTTGGGGGGGGGGGGGGGAGGGGGGCTGAATAGCTTAGCAGTTAGAACAGTGCACTCGGGGTCTGATGCTCTCTGAAGGTGCAGGTTTGAGTCTACACTTGAAGTGTCTGTTTGAGGGGGTTTTCTCTTGGTGTTAAACATAGGTAAGAGAGGGGAGGTAGCCTAGTGGTTAAAACCTTGCGTTCATGATCAGACGACCGGGACTGAAGCTCCACAGAGGCGCCTGTTTTAGGTGAATTCTTCCCTGGAGTCGACATCAGGACTAATCCCACTCCCAGAAAAGTCCTTCGGATGAGACTATAAAACGAACGCACATAGAACATCTTGCGTACACGTTCAAAACCTGTTCTGCCGAAAAACAAACCTAACCAACCTATTTTGGATTTTAAACTGGATGAAACTATTACAAAAGACAGCACAATACCACACAACCACGCTGCAATCATGCCTATGAATGTGGGATTCTTATGCGCTGTACTAAACCATACATTCACTTTTCCAACATACCTGGCTGTGATCTGGAAGCCAGTGCAGCATCCAGGTAGAGGGCGGCCTTGTCGGCACTAGGGGCACGCAACTCGCTCTGGTTCTCCAGCTGGGTGCCACAGATGGGGTCCTCCCTCAAGTACACTCCCGGAGCAGTCCCCACCCCCGAGGCCTCTGTGCCTGTAACACCACACCATACCACACCGATTTTGACTCCAGGGCATTTTTTTGAGGGTGAGAGAATCTTTGATATACTGACTGACCGACAAAAATCAAAATTGATAAATATGATGTTTTCAGTTTTTTCTCTGAAGCTATCATCATACGTCGAAGATTCCGACATAACCAGTACGCTTTATCTGCCAAGACTGCCTCCTGGATTAAATGCTTGTCCAAACCCTGCGCTGGAAAAGCAATGGGTGCCTATTGGATAGTTTCATGTTTACATGATTCGGCAAAAAACGCTGAAATGAGTTGACTGGACATTTCTTTTACCTCTCTGGGGACTCTTTGGGGCATTCTACTGAAGTCTTTCGACGGGTGTCGAGAGCAATTTGAAGCGGGTAGAGCTCAAGAGAGTCAAGGGATCTTGAACAGCCATGCTTGATTTTTCGTGTGCACATTCGTACAAAGTTTATTCGCTAAGGGCTGTCAAGATTCAAATATACAACCTGCAATTTCGAAACTATTAGCATTACAAAACAGTACAGAAGGACTAAATAAAACCACGTGTTTTTCTTTAGTCCACACTTGGTGAGAAAGCCAGTGAAGATAACAATGTGATTCACAGGTAACGTCGTGTGCCACACACACGTAACCACACACACACACACACACACACACACACACACACACACACACACACACACACACACACACACACACACACACACACACACACACACACACAGGAAAGAGGGATGAAGAGGAGAGGGAGAGAGAGAAAATATAGTGAATAAATTAATAACTGAATGAATAGATAAAAGACAGAAAAACAAACGGACAACAGACAAACCCAACCAAACAGCCAAACAACCAGCCAGTCTCAGAAACGGAAAAAAGAGACAAACTTTCTTCTGCATATCTTTAGTTGTTCACTCAGCAAAACCAGAACATTTTTTTTTTACCTTGCTTCTAGGCCTTGGACATAATTTGATATTATTTCCACTAATTCTGTCAAGTGCAGTTCCATTCTCTTGCAGTGAGGTATCGACACGGCCAAAGAGATAATTATAAGAGACGAAGAAGAAGAAGAAGAAGAAGAAGAAGAAGAAGAAGAAGAAGAAGAAGAAGAGAAGAAGAGAGAGGAGGAGGAGGAGGAGGAGGAGAAGAAGAAGAAGAAGAAGAAGAAGAAGAAGAAGAAGAAGAAGAAGAAGAAGAAGAAGAAGAAGAAAGAAAGAAAGAAGAGAAGAGAGAGAGAGAGAGAGAGAGAGAGAGAGAGAGAGAGAGAGAGAGAGAGAGAGAGAGAGAGAGAGAGAGAGAGAGAGAGACACACACACACACACAGAGACAGAGACAGAGAGACAGAGACAGAGACAGACAGACAGAAAGACAGATTTGATTTGATTTGATTTGATTTATTCTTTTATATCGAGGATAATGGAATAAGCACTCTTGTGCTTTTTTTTTAATACGATCCCCGTGTGTATGCAGTTTTGTAAATGTCACCTGTTCCCAGACAGACAGAGAGCGAGAGAGCGAGACAGCGAGAGAGCGAGAGAGAGAGAGAAACAGAGACAGACACACAGACAGAGACAGACAGACAGAGAAAGACATACAGAAAGACATATAAAACAAACAAACATCAAGCAAACCAGACAAGAAGCTAGCAGCCAAACAAAATAAATCAAGGGCGACACGCTCGAGATCACCGGACCAGTCAAGCGTACCCGCTTCACAGCACACAGCCCTGAACACCCCGACCTCGCTTCAAAAGCCGGAAGGTCGGAAGCCGAGTACGAACCAAATCAAGCACACCCATCCTCGCCGACAAGGCCGTAAAACAAACACACGGGCAGGTAAGTCAGGTATTAAAGCCACGGTGTTTGCCAACAGAGCTAGACTAGCACAAACTGGGGTTGTATTGGGTGTGGGGGTGGGTATACGCACACACTTGTACTTGTAGGTTGGCGCCATCTTGTTGTGACTTGAGAGGAGTCAGCAGACCAAACTGCTACTAGATCTAGAGTGCTTGATGTAGACATAACTTTACTTACTACAGAGAGGAGGAAGACAAAGCTGTTGGGTATGATCATGTTATTGTTATTATTATTATTATTATGACAGTCGCGGTATAAAAACACACAGGGTGGGGGTAGATTTGTGGTATGTATTATATATTTGTATGATCAGGCTTGCGTAGCATCCTTCTGCTTGCTTACATAGGACTTGCACGGCTGCTTTCAAGATTGTAGGCCTACAATGTTTTAGGGTGACCTGTGGCGCCAAAGTAGGAGGACTTGCAAGCAAAGTCCCGAAATCGGATGACCCATGGGATTCTAATATAACCTCAAAACCAACAACAACTAGACTAGTGGCTAGGCAACACTCCAGAGTTAGCTTCCTGGTGAAGCTTCTTCCGTCACCAGAGAGCCTGTAACCTCCCCCCCCCTCCCCCACTCCCCCCCCCCCCAAACCGAAACCATTTCTTTTCTCCCCATAATCCTCGCATGCAGAGAACCAGCCATCATCAGGCAACACTCCAGCTTTAGCTTCCGGATGAAAAAGTGTTTTACAACATAGTGGTTTAAAATTTTTTTTTTTTGCTCAAATTAATACAGAAGGGTAAAAAGATAGAAGAAAGATAACGATAAATGAACAGAAAAAAGTACAGAAAGTAAAGAAAAAAGGAAGAAAAGGAAAGGGAAAATATCAAAGGAAGGAAAAAAGAAATGAAAAAGGAAAGAAGAAACAGAAGAAAGAGGCAAAAAGAAGGAAAGAAAGGGTTTAGAAAGAAAGAAAAGAATGAAAGATATGAGACGAAAAGACACGGAAGAGAAAAAGAAGAACAGAAACGAAAGAGAAACTTTAAAAAAATCTCTTGTATAAATTTCACCCATGTACAGAAAAAGACGAACCAGGAAGTCAATCTTTATCTTCCAGTGAATACAATAAAAAGGAAAAGAAGAAAAACAAACAAACAACAACCTACACACAAACACACACACACACACACACACACACACACACACACACACACACACACACACAACACACACAAAC
>JASPKP010000822.1:20000-22500 GCA_030674155.1 Stramonita haemastoma | reverse complement strand
CTCATAGGCAAAGCATTCATACAACCTGTTCGTGCATTCAAGTCACCCATTATGATTAAAGAAAAGTCCCCTGCCGCTTCATGTAGATCCACAATACACTGTTCCAGCACTTCTATGCCATACCCATAGTCAGCTGTGTTCCAGTACTTACTGTCGTATGGGTGGATGTACAGACAGACCAAAAAAATATTTTTCTTAACATTAAATAACAATTTATCTATTTCTAAAACTACCATGTGTTCATATTTTATTTCAATACTGTGCACAAACTTTGCCAAAGATTTACGTACAAAAACAAGCACGCCACCAGAGTTTCTATAACTGTTTGACAGTTTTACTGCTTTTGAAATATGAATATCGTAATCACTGAATGCAGGGTAAGAATAATTTTCAGAGGCTACAAATGTTTCATTTAACGCAAAAATATCATAACACAACAATGACTGGATTACATCTTTAATGTCCAGTTTTTGCAACCAACCATTGCAGTTCCATGTACATATTTTTATTTCCCCTGGGCCTCGGCCACACCCCTATTTATTTTTACCTCCCCTCCCCCCTCTCACACCCCCACCCCCACCACACCCACTCTGCTGCTGTTTTGGCCCTCTGCTGACTGGTCTAACCCACTGCTGCAGTGTGTGTGTTTGTGTGTGTGTGCGGAGTTCCCCTGGCCCCGTGGTTGACACCGCTCGCGTTCTGTGGCGTGTGTTGACTGGGCTCCTTGATCCCAGACCCAGAGCAGAGGTACTGCTTCGCCGCGTGTCCGTTGCGCTTCGCGTGTCGCGTGCGTTCCGCGTGTCCCGTGCGCTCTGCTGCTGTGGCCTGTCCCCTCTGTCAAGGCTGCACTGCGACCGGTTGGGTGGCCTCTGGGTCCGTGATAGGTTCAGGTTCGGGTACTCCGACACTGGGAGCAAAGGCGTTTGCTGTGAAGATGGAGTGGATTCCACATCTTCCTCATCGCTTCTGAATTCAGGTGGAGGAAAGTCACTGAACTGATCATGTCTGTCGTCATCAAGGGCTGCTCTCTGCTCAGACATTCTTCGCGCTTGTGTTTCACTTCTTCTTGGACTGTTTCTGTTGAACACAGAGTGTTTCTTCAGAAGTGACACCTTGCTCTGACTGACGTCGTAGGTGAAAATTCCCTCCTCTGCAATCAGTTTGTCAAACCGCATCTTGGGTTTCTGTCCAGCCTCGTACAGTTCCTGCGCCTTTTCTCTCAGTCCTTGGCGTTTCTGTCTTACAATTGCTGAAAAGTCCTCCCTGACATACACATTCGAGAACTTGTCTGATGACTTCAGATTCCGGGCACTTCTCAAAATCCTGTCTTTGTCTTTACAGGAGAGCAGTTTCACCACAATCGCATTGCCTTTCTGTGTTCTGTGCGCCCTTTCTATCATGATGTCGTCATGGATTCCCATCCCTTCCCTGATCACTGTTCTCACAAGCCTCTCACAGTCCTCCCAGCTCTCCCTTTCTTGTGTCTTTTGCACTCCAAAGAAAAGCAGGTTGTTTCTCCTGCTGTGGTTCTCAAGTGAGTCACACTTCTGGGTAATAGCGTCCAGCTGTTCTCGTAGACTGTGGTTTTCTTCCTGCAGCTGGTCACACTGGACTCGAAGATCTCTAATTTCCTCCTGGAACTGCTGGTGCTTCTCCTCTATGATTGCCATCTGAGCACTCACAAACATCTTCATGTCCTCCACTGCCCCTCTATCCGGTCTGCATGCCTGTCGTGCTTCTCATCCATTTTCTTGATGCAGGTCTGCATGTCCATCATGCCCTTCAGGACAGTCTCCATGTCTGTGCCTCCTTGCTGTGGGTCAGGTCGTTCCCTGGCGTCATGGTAAGCACCTTCTTCACAGCTACTTTTCTTGGATGGGGATGGCTTCTGTGTCCCACTTGCATCTTTTGAGGGTGAGTCTGGGCCAGGATTGGACTCTACGTCACCACATGTCATCAGGTAGCACGACAGGAAAACAAGGGCAACAGCTGTCAACATGCCAAACCTGGATGATCTGTACACAGGTCTCACTGAACTCTGGAAGACTGCTGTTTTGCATGAATAACCTTCAGAGTCTACTGGCACGCACACAAAGTGTCTTTCCATTGTACCACATCCTCTACGCAGCAACAAGATGCCAACAGGTCTGGAGAAAGTCGATTTACGCCCTAAAATGTATATCAAGGTGCTAACGAACTTGCCTGTAAGCTGTCTGTGATGCTGTGCACTCACTGGCATGGTGCCGGCTCTCCAAGGTTTCTTCAAACACCGTGAAACTGTCTCAAAACTTGCTGTAGTTTACCAGAAAAGAAAAACACGTCGCCATGTTTTCAGCGTTCAACTTTGACCCCGAAGAGAGAGAGAGAGAGAGAGAGAGAGAGAGAGAGAGAGAGAGAGAGAGAGAGAGAGAGAGAGAGAGAGAGAGAGAGAGAATGGGGAAAAAAGCAAAAAAAAAAATGTATATCAAAAACATCACCAGACTAATCTTTCTCATCTCTT
>JASPKP010000822.1:0-15000 GCA_030674155.1 Stramonita haemastoma | reverse complement strand
CTTGCTAGGTCTTTGAAACTAAGATGCTGAGAACTGGAAAAACAAACCAAAGTGAAATATAAATGTTAGAAAGAAGACAAAGAGGCAACATATGTTTAAAGTGGAGACAAAAGAATTAGCGTTTATTTGGTCAAGTGCTGACACCCATTTCATAATCAAGTTGTAGGGGACAAAGTGCAAAAAAAAATAAATATTTTTGTTCTGATTTTGTTTTCCGTCTGTTCATTTCATGTTGATGCAGACTCGTATATACGCACATTAATATATGAAAAAAGTTCTAAGCTCTTAGTTCTACACTTCTTACTCGTAACAATACCAAACAAGTGCACACGCGTGCGCACGTGCCCGCGCGCGCGCGCGCACACACACACACACACACACACACAAGTACACACAAACACACACACATACACACATACACAGAGGAAAATGTCAAATGTTTAAATGAACTAGTATCAAATATTGCTTAAGATCATATGGCATCCCATTAATGCTCTTGTCTTTAGCCACACAGTACCTTGCCCCTTTCATGTAGATTAGCAAGCAGCAGGAATTCAGTAAAAGTCAGATTCTTTGAGAATCAAAACATGTAACAATTTTGGAGTATTTTGCATTCCATACATGCAGACATGAGCTACAGATATTGATTTGTAGTTTTTGTATACAAGACAGATCTTCAGATTTAATTAATATTAACAAATTTTGAAAAAAACACATTATATAATACATATTGCCAACTATTTATTTGTGTTCTGGTTAACTGCAAAAAAAAAAAAAAAATAAAGTTCTTGATCCTACATCTTTATGTAATGGTACCGAGAGGTAAGGAATAAACAGGTTAGGGAAAGCTGTTTAGGGAAAGAGCGGAACAACAATTCTCAAGCAACGAATTGGGTAACAGAAGACTCAGGGGAAGACAGTAGCCTGCTGGTCATTCTTTATTTGTTACTCAGCATTCAGGTACAGGTGAAGACCGTCTTATGAAGAAGACAAAACCTCTAACTTAAGGATGCTTATTTAAAGATACAAAGTGTCTCACAATTTACAGGTGTCAGAAAACAGTAGTACTGCACATCGATAAAATTGCATGGAATATTATCTAATCAAGTCTCCTGTCGCGCTAAGTCTAGCACACTACATCTAGCATACAAACAATATTATTTACAAAATCTCTTACTCATTCACACACACACACACACACACACACACACACACACACACACACACACACACACACACACACACACGCACACACACATGCATACACACATGGGAGATAACTCCCTGTCGCGCTGTCTCACACGCTAGCTCTACCGGTACTAGATCTACTGCGCCTGGCTACATCTCTCCCCCCTCCAAACTCTGTCAGCGTCCGCGCTGACAAACATATCAATGCTATCTAAACAAACCTATGAAATTCAACATACTACTAAAAACATTTCCTCTGCCAAATAAGCAAACTGACATTATTAAATCTAACTCTTCACTTCCAAAATAAAATGAACCACATTTTTATGCTTCTATGATAAATGTTATTTCAACAGTATAATCATAAAACAAACAGTGGTATTAAACTGCATTTACGATCCATGTTATTTTAACAAGTAGAGTCGTAAAATACAGAATGTTCTCATCTCCAGTGCTTGCAATGCCACAATCTGGTGAAGATCTGATATATAAACAGGATTCTTCATAGATAAAGATTTTTGCATTGACAACAATAGCTACAGGCGACTACAGAAAATTTGTGTTTGGACAAATTTCTTCTGCGAGTCAGAACAAGTAGAGCCATCACTGACAACAGAGGAATTGCTATTTAAGCAAAACACCTCAGAGTCGAGCTCTTTCCACTAACAATAGTTCCATTACAAAGCCTGTTTTAGTCATACATTTTGGTTTTTCCGACTTCTGACTGAACGACAGGCAGTAGGAACTTGTTATTTAAACATGCTACATTCAATGTTTCCACCCATAAAAAAAAACCAGCCTTGTGTTTTAACAACATCACTAAAACTTTAACATACAAATGCTTATGAAAAAAAAATAAATTCTTTTCTTTCAGGATAGATTTCTTCTGTTAAACTTCCGCCAATTATAAACAGCTATTTACATACCAAAGTAGAACTGTCTTTGGCTCCTCCCTTCAAGGCCAGTCGCGAAGAACGTCTCGGGGCTGGGACTGGAGGAGCAACACACATGCCCACAGTCAGTTCACAGTGGGGGAAACGTGGGGGGGACACTCAACTTTCGCAAATGTCACAGTGCTGACGTTGAGGCGCTGGACGCTTGGACGCCAGAGCTCAGGCTCGTAGCATGCTGTGGAAAGTCCCCGCTCCACTCGTCATCCTCTCTGCTGAGATGACCGGAGAGGTCTGCTGGAACGGCGGGTGCGGTGTTCTGCCCGACACGCTGTCCAGACCCGAGGTCTGTACAGTAGCCAACGGTGGCAGCATGGTCAATACGATAGGGATCAGCCACAGAGGGATCAGCCACAGCCGTGCCATAATGCTGAGACAATGGTCTTTCTGCTTCTTCTTCCTCCACTGCATCTCTCTTCTTTCTTCTCTTTCCGGTGGCGAAGACCTGGCAGTGCCCCCCACAACAGAACAGCCCCCTGGGGCTCTGACAGTGAGTCGGACTGTAGAGCTGGACGAGCCACCGCACCAGCCTACTCCATTTTCGACTGATGTAATGGTACTGAGAGGTAAGGAATAAACAGGTTAGGGAAAGAGCGGAACAACAACAATTCTCAAGCAACAATTCTCAAGCAACGAATTGGGCAACAGAAGACTCAGAGGAAAACAGTAGCCTGCTGGTCATTCTTTATTTGTTACCCAGCATTCAGGTACAGGTGAAGACCGTCTTATGAAGAAGACAAAACCTCTAACTTAAGGATGCTTATTTAAAGATACAAAGTGTCTCACAATTTACAGGTGTCAGAAAACAGTAGTACTGCACATCGATAAAATTGCATGGAATATTATCTAATCAAGTCTCCTGTCGCGCTAAGTCTAGCACACTACATCTAGCATACAAACAATATTATTTACAAAATCTCTTACTCATTCACACACACACACACACACACACACACACACACACACACACACACACACACACACGCACACACACATGCATACACACATGGGAGATAACTCCCTGTCGCGCTGTCTCACACGCTAGCTCTACCGGTACTAGATCTACTGCGCCTGGCTACATCTCGATTTTAAGCAACATTGAGATTGCTTCTCCAAAACAATTATCTAATATTTCTATTAGTTTCCATAGAGATTTTACAACCATTGTAGACTTTAAACTACATTTCATAAAGGACAATCATTTGTTTTGGTTATCAGCCTCTTTTAAAGAAAAAAAAAAAACCCACATCAAACAATTGAATCAAACACACACACTGACACACTGTCATGGAAAATATCTTTAAAAACAAAATTGAAACGTCTTCAGGGACTCTTGGTTCTGACACTAAAAGAAAGCCGTAGTATATAGCCCTCGTAACTTACCACCTCAAATATTTGAAATGATTACTAACATCTCAAACAGCTCCCTTGTGGAGGGCTGTCAGACGGCTTGTCCAATTCTGCTGATGACTTATAATCTCTCAAGTGTCCGCTAGCCTACATGGCAGTCAGCCTCCACTGCTGTAAAGGGGAACTACTGTTGAGCTGGGGGAGCTTTCCCCAGAGAGGGGAGATCATCTGTCTTTACCACACTTTACAGTAGTGCTGTGTTCAGTGTGGATAGTGCGTACTGTATGTAGCTGGTTCGAAACACTTGTAGAATTGATAGCTGGGGAAAAGGTTTCTTTTGTTTTGTTTTGTGGTTTTTGTTTTGTTTGTTTTGTTCGTTTTGCTTTGTTTCTTGTTGGTTTGATTTCTTTTTGTTGTTTTTGTTTTAGTGATTTGTTTTTTAGTTGTATTTTTCTTTGTTGTCCTTTATGTATGTATGCATGTATGTATGTATGTATGCATGTGTGTATGTATGTATGTATGTATGTATGTATGTATGTATGTATGTATGTATGTATGTATGTATGTATGTATGTATGTATGTATGTGTGTTATATTGTTTTTTAAAGTACGTTTTTATATTGTCTTTCTGTTTTACCCATAATCTGTCTTCGCTCATCTCTGTCCATCTCTCAGCGTCTTTCTTTCATAGGTGTGTGTGTGTGTATGTGTGTGTATGTGTGTGTGTGTGTGTGTGTGTGTGTGTGTGTGTGTGTGTGTGTGTGTGTGTGTGTGTGTGTGTGTGTACATACATACATACTTACCTGTGTGTATGTGTGTGAGTGTGTGTATGTGCATGCGTGCGTGCATCCGTGTGTGTGTATGAGTGTGTGTACGTGTACAGGCGCGCGCACGTGTGTGTATGTGTGAATGCGCGCACATGCACATTTGCACGTTTATTATGTGTGCAAAAACATGGAAGCTCAGTGTGCCCCGTCTCATCCGAAAGACAAGCACCCAGATCAAGGAAGGGAAAAAAAGTATCTCTCGGAGATGTAGGGACTCTGCCGTGTTCAACATTTCAACAACATTCTGCATAAAGTAAAAAAAAACAACAAAAACCCAGTGCAGTGCCTTTGTGTGTTCTCTCGGCTTCATCCCTATTTCTGTCTCATTTTCTACATCTGCGTTTCTGTGTCTCTGTTTCTGTCAATCTGTCTATCTGCCTGTGTCTCTGTCTAACTGTTTGTCTGTCTGTCTCTGTCTCTCTGTCTTTCTGTCTCTCTTTGTCTGTCCGTCTGTCTGTCTGTCCGCTTGTCTGTCTGTCGGTCTGTCTGTCCGTCCGTCCGTCCGTCCGCCTGTCGGTCTGTCTGTCCATCTCTGTCTGTCTGTCTGTCTGTCTGTCTGTCTGTCTGTCTGTCTGTCTGTCTGTCTGTCTGTCTGTCTGTCTGTCTGTCTGTCTGTCTGTCTGTCTGTCTCTCTCTCTCTCTCTCTCTCTCTCTCTCTCTCTCTCTCTCCTTCTCTCCATCCCTCCCTCCCCCCCTCTCTCTCCTGCTCCCCTTCATTTCTCCCCCACACAAACTCTCACTCGGGGATACTAATCATCCCCTTGGCATCCGTTGAAATTCTCTCAAGTCCGCCATGAAAATGATGAGGCAGTTGACTTCATTCCAGACAAGATGATTAGAGCGTGTGGCCAGTGCCATCCATCATCTACAGAATGACCAGCAGCAGCAGCAGCAGCAGTAGCAGAAGCAGCAACAGCAGCAACAACAACAGCAGCAGCAGTAGTAGAAGCAGCAGCAGCAGCAGAAGAAGAAGAAGAAGTAGAAGAAGAAGAAGAAGAAGAAGCAGCAGCAGCAGCAGCAGCAGCAGCAGCAGCAGCAGCAGCAGCAGCAGAAGAAGATGAAGATGATGAAGAAGAAGAAGAAGTAGTGGTGGTGGTGGTGGTGGTGGTGGTGGCGGCGGCGGCGGCGGCGGCAGCAACAGAAGAAGAAGAAGAAGAAAAGAAGTAGTAGTAGTAGTAGTAGTAGTAGTAGTAGTAGTAGTAGTAGTAGTAGTAGTAGTAGTAGTAGTAGTAGTAGTAGTAGTAGTAGCAGTAGTAGTAGTAGTAGTAGCAGTAGTAGTAGTAGTAACAGCAGCAGCAGCAGCAACAGCAGGGGTCAGGAGGCAGCAGCAGAAAGTCGTTTTCATGCCTCTCTCCCATCAATTGGGCATTGTATACTGCAGTCTGTTGTTCTGTGCTGTGCAGTGCCGTACCAGCACCATCAATTTGTCTGTTGTTTTCATCGCTTGAATTTTTTGTGTGCGTTCCTCGGCTAGAGATGTGGGTTCACCAAAGGTGAGATTTTTGCGTATGCGACCGTTTTTTCTCCACCTCCTCCTCCTCACCATTTAGGTAGCTGCATTTCCACTTCGGGGATGGTGTCTAAAACACGTCAGCGGTGTGCATGCGCTTTTTTTTTTAATCTCCTCTCATCTTTTTTTTAAAATAGAATTTTGTCATCCGTTCCTGTTGACACAACATGGCATACTATTCCGAAAGGCAGAACTGGCTTTTAACGTTTGAGCAAGATGTCCTGCGTGCGTTTGCACACTGGGGCCTTGGTTTATAGTCTCAACTGAAGGAATTTTCGTCAAACTGGGAAGAAAGCACGAGGCTGGGAATCAAACCCAGTGCCTCACAGTATACTCGTTGGCAGGCGAACGTCTTAACCGTTCTGCCACCTTCCATCTTGGTCCCTGGAATAGAAATCTGTTCGTTTGGAAAAGCAATGGACACTGCTAGGTTCCACAACTTGCCCAAGACAGGCTGCCTTAAAAAGAAACAGACAAAAATGACTCAAGTTATTAGCTTCATCTTTCTTCATCTAAGCTGCTGCAAAACTCTAAATAAACTTCGACGGCAAACCTTCTCGCTAGATAACTCGATCGGGGGATACATTTTCCTGGAATGAATTTTTATGGTTTGCGATAATCAAGTCTTTGAATCAAGATGAACTGATATGATATATGAAGTATGCTTGTAATGACATGGAATTACCAGATCTTCTTTGACAATCTCAGAGCCAATCTTCTGGATGAGTCTATAAACAAAGGTTACGTACATCGGGCATTTTGGAAATGTAGAGAGCAAAACCAGGACTATAAGATCGTTTCCCCTGAAAACATAACTGTTGTAGGAAGTGACTTTGATAGGGACACAAAATTGATATCGAGGTAGACAGGAGAAGGAAAAGATGGATGGAGCTATGTTATAGTACAGGACTGTTCTGAGGAAAGCAGGCAAAACTTTTCATGGATATTTGGTAGTAAATGAATGCAGATAACGAATAAGATGCAGTACGTTACAACTCATCAAAACAAGGAAGAATCGCTATGGAAAGCTGAACAGCAGATGAACTTAAAAGGATAAGCCTTTTCGTGCCAATGTTTCAGCTCTTGGTCTCTCATACACTAAAGATGAAATGGGAGGGGGGCGGAATGCCAGGATGTATCAGTATCATGATTTCTGGATATCTTTCTCCTGCAATACAGTACAGTACTTTGATATTACACAGTACTACAATACACTGCAACATAATCCGAAACAGTACAGTACATTCCCAAAGGGTCCCCTGCAGTGACTGTTCGCCAAACAGATCAGTTAACGGACCCTGACATAACACTACTGACCCAGACTGATTGGGTTATCACTGTCTGGCACTTTGATACCGCTGTACTATCACAAACATCAGTGTCTGGTCCTGATTATCAGGAAAAAAATAGTGCCAGCACCAATAACTGCTTTCACACAACAAGGTTGTCCCAATCTAGCAGATTAACCTATAGCCACATGACCAATCTCCGCCAGTCAGTAGGGGATGCTTGATTTACTGTTTCAGCTTTAACGTCACAGACTCCGACCAGAGATACTAAGACAGAAGCATTACGGCAGCGCCATTGGCAAACAAAGGGAGACCATCCACATGACGGAAATAGCAGAGCCACGTGACGTAGAGGAAGGTGGAAGGAGGGGGGGTGGGGGTTGCTGGTTGGCTGATTGTCTCAGGAAGCGGTTGAGGGCTGTTCATTTGTGAAGGGAAATGTGTTGGGCGTCTGCCACGGTGGTGACTTTTATGGATACGGATGATGCTTGTTTGTACTCGTGGATGACGCTGGGCCCCCTTCCCCCCCTCCCGCCCTCTCTCTATCTCATCCTCGTTATCTCTTAGGGCCATGACCCGGGTTCAGAAATGGCTGCCGTTCCCTGCTTTTCTGTGTTTGTTTCTCTGTCTCTGTTAGTGCCTGCTTGTCGATATGATCGATCGGTTGTCTACGTGTACTGTTGACAGTGGAACTGATCCTAATACCCTTAAAGCCCTATATATGTGACTATTACTTAAACCAAGTTTACGAAGAGATATGTACCCAACATTTCTTTTCTACAGTTTTAAAACAAGTCCACCTCACAGAGCAGAGTAGGCTACAACTCGGTGGTATGGATGGTGCGGTGGTATTCAGCATGAACCCTGCTACCTGTAGAAAGACAGGGTTCAACTTTCCCGTGACAGACTACCTGAATAAAAAACTTAAGACAGTACTTCATTTATTTTATTTTATTCTGATTTTATCTTATTCTTTTATTTCGAAGATAATGGAACAAGCACTCATTTGCTTTATTACGTCCAGAACCCGTGTGTATGCAGTTTTGTAAAATCCGTTCCCATCGGGACACAATGGCCTACTCTTCTGAAAAGCGGAACAGGTTTTAACCTGTGCGCAAGACGTTCTGCGTGCGTTCGCACACGGGTCGGTTTATAGTTTCATCTGAAGGACATTTTTTTTTGGGGGGGGGGGGGAGGGCGGGACGTGGAGTGGGAACTGATGTTAACTCCAGAGGAAAAAATCCCCTTAAAGGAGATTCGAACCCGGGTCAACAGATCACGAGCGCTTCACTCTGACCACCAGGCTGTCCTGTTCCCCGTCATTGACTCCTTCAGGAGTTAAAAAAATAGTTAAGAGTGACCTTTGACGATTTCAAATCTATTCAACTTCTATCTACTTTAAAATTATTCAAGTTGATCCATATATAGTATGGAACTGAGATCAAGAAGCCCTCCATGAGTACCAGTTCCAGATTGGAGGGAAAATCTCATACTAACCAGTTGTCTTTGAATTCAGACTTTGTTTCAGGATGCGTGGTGGGTATGTTCGTGCCATCCATCCCACTGCCCATAGTTGGCCTAATCTACTAAAAAAAACAAACAAAAACGGCATACAGAATATCAACACGTAGGCAAGATGCTCTAAGAGCGTTTGCATGAGGTATTACGTTCACAGTCTCTTTTGAAGGACCCTCAGACTTTCAGGAAAAGGAAATCCTCTCAAACGCACACTTAAGCAAAAGACTCGAACCGATTCCCTCGGTTACTGTCAGATCATAAGGACGACACTACTCAAACCACTAGGCTTTTTCGCTTCCTACTGATTTAAAGCAATAGGTTATCGTGGCCAATAATCCGCCTCAACATAGAGTTGACATTGGGATTAAGTGGAGTGAGAGTTTAATACTGATGTCGCCCGTTGTATATGGACTAAAGCCCTAAAGACTGAGCTTACCACGAAAAGATTTTGTTGTCTTCTGTACGGGTAAATCTGTATTATTCTGTGGAGAGGGGGGGTGACGTGTTAATATACATAGATGTTGAATTCTCTCGATCTCTGTTTATCTGTCTGTCTGTCTGCCTCTCTTTCTTTATCTCTGTCTGTCTGTCTGTCTGTCTGTCTCTCTTTCTGTCTCTCTCTCTGTCTCTCACTCTCTAAGGGTGGGGAATGGATGCACAATAACACATCAGTTATAAGCGTTTATCTTTGAAGCAAAGGAAGATGTTTTATCTGTGTAGCAAAGCGTAATGTACTTTATTAGTATTGTCTTATAAAGTTTCGTTTGAAGGGGCCTTGACCTTCATGAATAAGACATGAACATCAAAATGGGATTCTCTCTAATTTATTTCTCCCTTTCTCTTTGTCTTTGTCTCTCTCTATCTCTGTCTCTATATCTCTCCCTCGCTCTCTCTCTCTCTCGCTCTATCTCTGTTTCTCACTGTCTCTCTACCTCTCGCTCTTTGTTATTAATTCTTTTCTATCTTTTTATTTCTATGCAAATAATTATTTTGATACGTATTTGTATTGACATTACTTGTGAGTTCTCTCTCTCTCTCTCTCTCTCTCTCTCTCTCTCTCTCTCTCTCTCTCTCTCTCTCTCTCTCTCTCTCTCTCTCTCTCTCTCTCTCTCTCTCTCTCGTGCTCTCTTCTGTCTCTCTCTCTCTCTGTCGTCTTCTGTCTGTCTGTCTGTCTGTCTGTCTGTCTGTCTGTCTGTCTGTCTGTCTGTCCTGTCTGTCTGTCTGTCTGTCTGTCTGTCTGTCTGTCTGTCTGTCTTCTCTGTCTCTCTGTCTTCTCTTCTCTCTCTCTCTCTCTCTCTCTCTCTCTCTCTCTCTCTCTCTCTCTCTCTCTCTCCCTCCCTCTCTCTCTCTTCTCTCTCTCTCCCCTCTCTCTCTCCCCTACCTCTCTCTCTCTCTCCCCTCCCTCTCTCTCCCCATCTCTCTCACCCTCTCTTCTCTCTCTATGTAACGGTAGAGTGGTGAGAAATACAAAAACATGTAAAAACAAACAAACAATCAAACAAACAAACAAGGAAACACATCGGCGCTGGTCTTTCCCTAACTAGGGCAAAGGCTGGAGCAAGTAACACCGCGGACCAGCGCTTATCCAGCATCATCATCAAAATAAAAGAATTGTGTCTCCTCTCCTCTCCTCCTCTCTTCTTCTCTTCTCTTCTGTTTTGTCTGTACAGCAGCAAAGTGTAAATGGGATTTTCGAGTATTGTCTTGTACAATCCCCCCCCCCCGACCCCCCTTGGAAGGGAGCTTTGGCCTTTATGAATAAAACATGAACATTGAAAGGGGAACCTCTCTCTCCCCCTTCAGTCTAGCACTCCCGCCCCCTTCTCTATTTCTCTCTCTTTTTCGCTCTCTCTGTCTCACTTTCTCTCTTTCTCTCTCTCTCCCACTCTTACTTTCTTTCTTTCCTTCTTTCTCTCTCTGTCTCTCTCTGTCTTTCTCTGTCTCTCTCTGTCTTTCTCTGTCTCTCCCTGTCTCTCTCTGTCCCTCTCTGTCTCTCTCTGTCTCTCTCTGTCTCTCTCTATCTCTGTCTCTCTGTCTCTCTTCCTCTCTCTCTCTCACTTTCTGTCTCTCTCTATTACTATCTCTCTTCGTATGTATCTATCTTTCTCTGTGTTTCTCTTGTGTGTGTGTGTGTGTGTGTCTCTGTTTCTGTTTGGTATCATTTCTCTTTATGTCTTTATCTATCTGTGCCTCCATCTATCTCTGTCCGTCTGTTCTTTCTGTTTCTCACTATGTTTGATTGTCACTCTTTCCTTCTATCTACCCCCTCTCCTCCTCCTCGTCTCCTCCTCCTCTCTCTCTATGTCTGTCTCTCTGTCCTACCCCCTCTCTCTGTCTCTGTTTGTGTCTATCTTTCTGCCTATCACTCTTTCTATATATCTGTCCATGTTTCTCTCTCTGTGTCTCTCTCTGCCTCTCTCTGTCTCATACTCTCTTAGTCTATCATCTATGTCTCTTTTTCTAATCCCTCCCCCACTCTCACTCTCTCTCTCCTCTCTCTTCTCTCTCTCTCTCTCTCTCTCTCTCTCTCTCTCTCTCTCTCTCTCTCTCTCTCTCTCTCTCTCTCTCTCTCTCTCTCTCTCTCTCTCTCTCTCTCTCTCTCCTCTCTGCTCTCTACCCCTTCTCCCTCGCTGCCTCTCTTTCTCTCATTTACCTTCTTTTCTTCTCTGTACTGTCTTTCTGTCTTTCCATGTGTCTGTCTCTATCTGTCTGTCTGTCTGTCCGTGCCCCCTTTTTTGTCCCAGTTCTTTTCTTCTTATCACTGCACATCCTCTTCTCTCTGGGTTTTTTTTTTTGGCGGTCTCGGAGTTGTAGCCTCCCTTCATTTGTCTTATGAATCAGAGGTTTGCCACTATTGACAAATCTCAATCGCCTTTGCGATCCCTATCCGCCCCCCCTATCTTCCGACACACACACACACGCATACACAAACACACACACGTACGCACGCATGCACGCACGCACGTACATACACACACACTCTCTCTCTATCAGACATACACACACGCACACAACACATAACACACACATCTAATATAACTGAGAGGGAACAGATACTAAACTGAAGATTGAACACACAGGCACACACACACACACACGCACACACACACACACACACACACACACACACACACACACACACACACACACACACACACACACACACACACAACACACACACACACACACACACACACACACACACACACGCACGCACACACACACGCACACACCGTCCCTCCCCCTAATACACACTCACGCACACACACATACACACACAAACGCATACACATACACATACACACACAAATACCCCCCCACCCACACACGCACACACACACACACACACATACACACACACACACACACACACACACACACACAACCACCACCACCACCACACACGCACACACGCACATACACACACATACACACACATCTCACACCACTCCACACTCACCACCCCCCACCCATCCCTATTCCACAGCCTCACCCTTGATCCACCATCCTCATTCCAGCCCACCCACCCACCCACCCACACCACCCTTTGACCCTCCCCCCCTCCCTCCCCAACCCCCCCCTCCCTCCCAACGATCTCTTTCCCTTAAAGTCGGGGGGTTCAATCAAGAAACCAAATTTGTTTTTTCCAGCCTGGCAAATATTGTGGCGTTCCAGTTGCATGCTAATCCTTCATCCGTCGACTCCGAACAGCGACTTGTAGAATTCTAATTACGACTCCATTTTGGGCCCTGGCATGCCGGGATAGTATCTTAGGAAGTTGATATGCAAATGAGGCGGACTGACCTGGAAGAAGATGGTGTGAGAATTCTTTTTTTGGTGGTGGTGGTGGTGGTGGTGGTGGTGGGGGAATGTTCGGTATTGTGCTACATTTTGTAAGAGGTTGATGAGCTTTACTGTTTTGTGTTTGTTTGTTTTGTGTGTGTTTTGTGTGTGTGTGTGTGTGTGTGTGTGTGTGTTGTGTGTGTGTGTGTGGTGTGTGTGTGTGTGTGTGTGTGTGTGTGTGTGTGTGTTGTGTGTGTGTGTTTGTGTGTGTGTATGTGTGTGTGTATGTATGTATGGTGTGTGAGTGTGTGTGAGGGTTTTTTTGTTTGTTTTAGAAGTGAGCCCTGTTTGACTTCATAGACACGCAATACTATACGTTGAGATGATTACTTTTTTTGTGTTTTTTGTTTTTTTTGTCTCTGAAGTTTCCGGTGAAATTGTCATAGGTTTCTTACTGAGTTATGGAGTTATTCTCTCTGCCCATCATTATATTGACAACAATATCACTTCTATTCTATTCTATTTTGTTGTTATTGTTTTTTCATTGTAGTTGATATTATTGTTGTTATTGTTGTTCGTATTTTTCTTCCTTTTCTCCTTGTTCTTGTTCTTGCTCTTGTTCTTGCTCTTCTTGTTCTTCTTGTTCTTCTTGTTCTTGTTCTTCTTGTTCTTCTTGTCCTTGTTCTTCTTCTTGTTCTTCTTGTTCTTCTTGTTCTTGTTCTTGCTCTTCTTCTTCTTCTTCTTCTTCTTCTTCTTCTTCTTCTTCTTCTTCTTCTTCTTCTTCTTCTTCTTCTTCTTCTTCTTCTTCTCTCTGAGGCCTACTGAGAATCGTAACAGTACTCCACTGAAGAGCATTACCCCAAAATCATCAAATTCCTCCATTTGCATCTGCTGTTTGATATAATTATAAGCTCTGAATTTATGCAACTTTTGTTCATCAGAGAACCCAAAAAAGAGTAAGTTGAACGGTTGTGCAAGCGTTAACATTTATTGCTCCAAAAATCTGTATACAAGACACGCGACAGTTTAAGAGACAGTTTAAAAAAACAGACATAAAGCTAAGAGAAGACATGCAGATAGTCAGACAGACAGAGAAACACGCTGCTAAAACAGACTACGGGAAAGACAAGTGGAGTAAACGAAAGCAAAAGGGAAGCCAATCATCCAATATGGGGTAGGTATATATATATTATAGGATGGTGAGGTTGAATTTCCTCATCTCCGCGGCTACTTGCGCTGTCTTCCCCGTCTCGTACATGGTCCTGACGTTCCACGTACCGATGGATGTGGTGGTCCTGGTGGAGATGATGGTCTTCGGTCTGACGGCAACACCATCATCAAGCCAATACTAATGTATGGAGCAGAGACCTGGAGAAACACCGTCACCACCATGAAGAAAATCCAGGTCTTCATCAACACCTGCCTCAGGAAGATCCTCAAGATACGCTGGCCAGACAAGATCAGTAATGAAGAATTATGGCAAAGAACCAGACAACAGCCTGTTGAGAAAGAAATCCTACAGAGACGTTGGCGATGGATAGGACACACCCTACGGAAACCTGTATCCAGCATCACAAGACAAGCTCTCACCTGGAATCCACAAGGGAAAAGAAAGAGAGGGCGGCCTAGAAATACCTGGCGCCGGGACCTGGATACAGATGCGAAAAAGATAGGCAAGACGTGGGGACAACTGGAACGCCTAGCCCAGAGCCGAGATGCCTGGAGACAGCTAGTTGGCGGCCTATGCCCCAGAAGGGACCACAGGCAGACATGACATGACATGTATATATACACTGGCCTTTATCCAGCCTTTGGCATCCACACCCAATGGGTAGCTGACAGGCACAGAGACTAATAATATAATTATCAGACAAACGCATAGACAGACAGAGAGACAAATAGGTAGACAGACAGATAGAAGACCAGGGAAGAAAAAAAGAAAGAAAAACGACAGCTACAAACAAAGAGAACGTGACAAACATACATGCTTAGTCAGAGAGGAGAGAGAGAGAGAGAGAGAGAAAAGAGAGAGAGAGAGAGAGAGAGAGAGAGAGAGAGAGAGAGAGAGAGAGAGAGAGAGAGAGAGAGAGAGAGAGAGGAGAGAGAGAGAGAGACTGAGACACAGAAAAGAGACAGAGACAGAGACACAGAACAGAGACACAGAGACAGACAGAGAAGACAGAGACGAGACAGAGAAACAGAGAGAGTGAGAGAGGAGAGAGAGAGAAGGGAGGGAGAGAGACAGAGACGAGACAGAGAGACAGACAGAGACAGAGACAGAGAGACACAGAGAGAGAGAAATACAGAGAGAGATAGGTAGACATCCTTCTGTGTATTTCATATGACCTTTTCATAAAAGAGTTATAATCACAGACATTTGTGAAGTTGTCATTGTTCTCGATACCATTAAGATCATGTTCATGTATAAAAGACGTCATCAGAGTCTCTTGTCCGCAACAAAGAATATAATAACAGAAGATGGACAAGAAATCACAACAACAGAAAACTTTCTGTAGAACAATGGAAAACCCCATCCTCTCAAAATAAGTGTGTGTGTGTGTGTGTGTGTGTGTGTGTGTGTGTGT